>JAUESO010000129.1:0-127489 GCA_030914385.1 Drosophila antonietae | reverse complement strand
CTGGTGCAACGACAAGTATCTTAAAATCAAAAATTCTTGAACAACAGTACCCTAAAATTGAACTCACAAAACCTTGTTCTTATAAAACTCTTAACGGTGTGAATATTGTAAAATACGCAATAACTACACCTTTCCCCAAGAGATCCCCTACTTAGGAACACTTCAGTGGAAACTCATAGATTCCCAAACAAGAATTTTTCAGCAATATAGGACAAAACTTTTTAAAAGCCTTTAAGGCTCAAATCAACAATACTGAAAGATTACGTAAAATTACTGGATAAGAAATTCTATTTCTTGGACTACGAATATCCAGAATCAATGGCACAATGCTTGTGCCCTACAACCTACAAATATAGATCATATACGAGACCGCCTCAAACCTCGCACATTTAAATGACGAGGAACGCCAAGCTGTCGAAGCTCTACTCGCGGAATCCGATGATCTATTTTTCGGGAAGGGGATGTTTTATCAGCGACAAACCAAATCTCCCACGAAATTATCACTACAGTGGATAGGCCCTTATATTCTAAATATATAGATATCCCCAAATCCACGAAAAAGAAATAAATAGACAAATAAAAGAAATGCTTAAGCAGAATATAATAAAGAGAGTAAGAACTCTCCCTATAACAGCCCTTATGGATTGTTGAGAAAAAACTCGATAATTCAGGGTCCAAAAATTCAGAATCGTTATCGATTATCGTAAATTGAATGAATTTCACCGGTCGATGACAGATTTCCAATTCCCAATCTTATTTCTTTGCTAGAATAACTGGGAGATCACAATATTTACAACCCTCGACTTCGCGAAGGGCTTTCCACCAAATTATCGTTAAAAAAGGAAGACAGACCAAAGACAGCATTTTCAACACCGTCAGGTCACTACGAGTTTATCAGAATGCCGTTTGGGCTCAAAAATGCTCCATCGACATTCCAGAGAACTTATGAACGAAGTCTTAAAAGGACTATATTGGCGAATATTGCGTCGTTTATATGGATGACATATTAATTTTCAGCACGTCTCTCCAAGAACATATGACCATATTAAGAAAAATATTCAAAACTCTGAAAGAAGCCAATTTGAAAATCCAAGTAGATAAATGTGACTTTCTAAAGAAGAAACACAATTCCTCGGTCATATCTTGACCACTCACGGCATTTAAACCGAACCCAGAAAAAGTAAACACTATTCAAAACTTAAAATTGCCCAAGACTACAAAGCAGATCAAGTCATTCCTAGGAATGACAGGGTTTTATAGAAAATTCGTTAAAGATTATGCAAAAATAGCATTCCCTATGTCAAGATATCTGAAGAAAGACGAGACAATCAACACTGACGACCCAAGCTACATAACAGCATTTGAAAAGTTGAAAACATTAGTTACAAATAGTCCAGTCCTACGATACCCAAATTTCTCAAAAAGTTCACTATCACTACAGATGCTAGTAATTTCGCGGTGGGAGCAGTCCTTTCTCAAGAAAGCCACCCAATTGCGTACGCATCCCGAACATTAAACCAACACGAATGTAATTATTCAACCATAGAAAAAAGAGCTCCTAGCCATAGTTTGGGCCGTAAAATATTTTCGACCATATGTTTTATGGTAGAGAATTTCAACCTCGAAGCGATCACCAACCGCTACAATGGCTGATGGCCAAATATACAGGCAAAGACATAAGCCAAGATTGCAGAGATGGCTCATTAATCTGGGGGAGTACAATTTTCACATAGAATACATAAAAGGGAAATGTAATAACATCGCTGACTTTCTGAGTAGGTATTAGAGAGGACGAAATAAACCTAATGGAAGTTGAATCTACTGATGAAGAAGACAGAAGATCTATAGCAGCTCAAACGATTCATTCTAAAGAAGAGGATCAGGGTTTTCGACATGTCTATACTAGAAACAGCAGTTAACAGATTCAATGTACAACTAATTTTTTACAGAAAAAAAAACTCGAAACCACCGTTCAGGTGTTTGACAAAAAGAGAATTTATATTAGCAAAAAAGACGTTGAAGACAACCAAGCAATAAACATCCTCCGTCGGGAAATAACCACGGGAAAAATAGGAGTTTTTTCACACATAAGTGACCATGAATTTTACCAATTACAAAAAATAATAGCAAAGGAATACACTTCCAACCCAAAAATAAAATTTGTAAAGTGCACTAGGTTCGTTAGAGATATCGAGTCAGAAGACGAACTGCATACGCAATAGCCTTATTTCACAAGAACGAGAGTGGCCACTGCGGGATATAGTTGCCACTTATCAGAAGCTTAAGCCTCGAAATTTACCATCCCAACCTTAAGAACCCATATCCATAGAATAATCAATAACTGTGACCGTCTGTAGTGGTGGGAAATACGATAGAAGAAAACCCATAAAAACAATTTTTATCTTACAGAAACACCAAAAACTTGCAATGAGATAGTACACGTAGACACATACGTAAATTCAAAGCAATCCTTTACAATATTCATTGACAAATTCTCAAAACACGCCACTTGCTTCCCACTAAACGATAGAAATAGCGTTACAATCGTAGAACATATTCAACAATTTTTGTCAATAAAAGGGAAGGTCCATAAATTCGTCTTCGACAACGAATTTAATAGTCTTAACGTCAGGGGAATTTTCTAGAAAAAGAAGGTATAGAATATCATTCAACTAAACCAAACAGTCACACTGGCAATAGTGATGTCGAAAGACTTAATAACACACTAACAGAGAAAATTCGTACACTAAAAATAGAAGAGAAAAGACCTATAATCGAACAAATGGCTAGAGCCGTATATTTTTACAATAACACATACCACACCACCACGAAATTCACACCATTTTGAAGTACAAAATCACAAAGTAAATCACTCTAAATTGTACGAAAGAATGTCAGAAGAAAAATCCAGAAAAATACGAACTAAACGATAGTAGGGAAACTTACATAGAGAATAGAACAGAGGGATTTACAAAAAATTATAAAAACCTAAGACACAAAGAGGAACCCAAATTCAGAAAAGCAAATTTACGAAACATCCATACAACAAACGTTAAAAGACCTACAAAATTTTCAGATAATCACAACAATCATTCATCATGGTCCTGTTGCCAACGCTGTCGAAAGCAATGATCAATATAACCCCAATCCTGACTGAAAAGGGTTTCGTATCATTAGGAGAGAGCACAGTGGAACTGGTCAACAATTCTAAAATGGTTCTACATATAATAAACACACAAGAAATATTAGAATTAACAACATAATACAGAACAATACAAAAATCTTAGTTAAGCAAAAACAGACATAGACTAGACGCCGAAATAGAAACCATAAGAATTAAAATAAGATCAATAACCCCAAACCCAATAGCAAGACAAAAACGCGGTCTCATTAACGCTATAGGAAAAACTCAGAAGTGGCTCACCGGCATCATGGACGATGACGATAGGGAAACTATTATGAATCATCTCCTTAACAATCAAGAAAACGAACATAATATAATAAAAAACATTAACGAACAAGTAAAAATAAACAATGACCTTCAGAAATCAATTAACACATTAAAAGAAGTAATACTAGACGACAGAGAAAAAATAACCAAAACTCTTAACAACATAGAAACATTCAATAATATAATTAAAACAGACATAATGTATCACGATCAATTACTAAAATTGAAATTCTTGCATGATAAAGTCGACCACCATCTTAGACATAATAGCGTCAGCTAAATACAACCTCTTTCATCCTTCAATACTAACAAACGAAGAATTCACACTATACAACATAGACTTCTACAAAATTAAACTAATCCGCATGGGAGTCATGACCTACGAAAAATAAGATAATCATTGCAATCAAAATACCAACTAACATCATAACAACTACAGTATTTCTGACAACCCCACTAACAACCAGAAAAATAAAAGAATCGACATGAGTCCCGAAAGAGTGGTAAAAATCCAAAACAACACTTACACATACGAGGAACACAAAACAATAAACGAGCTGAAATTGAGCTCTAACTGTATCATTAAGAAAAATTGTAGAATGATAGAAGACGTAGAGTTTAAGGACGAAATTAATAAATGAAGGCACATTACTAATAAGTAACGCAGAAAATAATGTAATTCAATATAGTTGCAACGAATCCACCAATAGTCAAATATTAAAAGGTAACTTCCTCATAGAATTACGAATTGTACAATCTTCATTGACCACACCTACTATAAAAATAATCAAGAAATATATATACAATCGTTCTCTAATGATGAAGAAGAAGTAAATTCATTTAACTTTACAGAGAAGCCAAACATTCAAAGAAATTATATTAGAAGAAATAAAAAACACTAAAGCCATAAAAGAAATCAGAGCACAAACAATAATTTCCAACAGCTTCGGCATAACATCAATTGCTCTTGTATTCCTCTTCATAGGAATATATACCTATAAAAAATGTAAAAGAGGAATCCAGGAGAATCCCTCATCAAAAAGGGGAGGAGTTATGCAACCAAATATGCTCATGCAAATTGCACAACCACTTGCACTTATGCATGAGAATAATGATAACGACCAGGTCAGTATAATCATGCAGAAATATTTAAAAAGAGATCAGATTACCAAAATATAAACAACGTAAGCGTCGCCGCCGTTTCCGATGTAAATGCTTAGTTAGCAACAACAAACATAAGCAAAACAGGCATTTGCATATGCCAAAGAAAAAGCAACAATAAATATACATAAGTAAAAAGGGCATTTGCATATGCCAAAGAAAACTTTACAATCAGTCTTAAGATTCATTCCAACGAGAACAGAAGGTTTTTTATTCAATAAAGACAAGTTTTAATATCCGAAGATATTAAGTGTTTGTTCTTAATCATAATATCCATATATCAGAAGATATTTTGCCAAAGTGATTTTTCAGCCTTTATTTGTGTTTGTGTATCCGAAGATATACAAAATAAAAACCATAATTCGCGCGCCACGTGCGTGCGTGCGTGCGTGCTTGTGTGCGTGTTTGCGTGTGTGCGCGCGCTCACTTTGCCCAGCTGTGCGCTTAGATGCTGCTGCTGCGGCATCGATATTGCCAGATCGTCAAAGCCCATAGGAAATCAATTGGAAAGCTAATCAATCAACGGCGTTGGGCAAATAAATAAAGAATGTGGCGTTTGATAACACACACACACACACGCACGTATCACATAAGCGACCTGGCATGCGAGTGTGGGGGAGAAATGGAATGTAAGCGAGCGTCGCACACACTCATTTAAGTTTTCACTTTTATTTTTGGGCGCGGAAATGACTGCGGTGGGCCGTTTACGAAACGTTTCAAGCGCCAAATTGGGTCATAAACACCAATAGTGGCCGAGAGGCTACTCGAGCAAGAGCAAAGGAGTGGAGGAGTGGGAGAGGGAGGCAGGGTGAGCAGGCAGGAAGCTTAGTCAACGCCACAGCAAAAGCAAAGCGATTAAGCTACATCATCGTCATCATCATTATCATCATTATAAGTCTGTGTGCCTTCGAGTATCTCACTCTCACTCTCTCCCTCTCTATCTCTCTGTGTATATATGTATGTGTGTGTGTGTGTGCGTGTGTGTGTGTGGTATGTGGGCCAAACGTATGGATAACTAAGAAATGAGAGCACCACGCTGCGTGCGCTGATAAAGTTTTCATTGGACACGCATCATTTTCATTTGTTAAATGTGCTGTCATTATTGTTGTCAACGTTTTATACCCCCGCCTCTCACAAATATCATTATCAGCAGTCGTTGCGTTGCGTTGCGTTGTCTAGTTTGTTATTGTTGCTATTGCGCGTGTTATAATTACAGTTACAAGTGCGTATCTGTGTAAGTGTATGTGTGAGTGTGTGTGACACACCGGCACGACATCGGTCAGTCGACATCTAACTCACACACACATTAGGGGACAGTAATTTCGTTAAGCTCTGCACAATATGTGATTGTGTAATTAGACACTTGTGGAACGCATGTGAATCCCCATTTGATATGCCTAATGTCTAATGTGGATTGCAAATCACCTAAGCTGCGGCTGTATTAATTATGATTAATATGCATGCAACTTGCCATCCACAATTCTAGTCGCGTGCTACCACACACACACACACACACACACACACACACACAACCTTTCCAGTGACGACTAGACTAGACAAGCGACTGCGGCCAGTGGATCATTTCCACTGTCATTCCCATACCCATTTGCCCATTATAGTAAACATTATGAAATGCATTTCTTTGTTTTTATAGCTCACTTTGCAGTTGCTGGCAACGTTTTTAGTTTGCGTCTTTCTTTTGTTTTGTTTTGTTTTGTTTTCATTTGCTTTTTTTGATGCCTCACACGTCATCTTTGGCAGAGGCAGCGTCAAAAGACAGACGGGACAGGGCGGGACTGACAAGATGTGTAATAAATAATCAACGAAGACAAAAACTACAACAACAACAACAACAGCAATGAGCTGCCAAATGAGTCAGAGAACTGCTGCAATTACAACACCAAGAAGAAAAGGAAGAAGCGGCAGCAGCAAAAGAAAGAAGAAAGAAATACAAAAGCAACAATAAGACTTGCACAGATAGATTTCACAGCTAACTGTATCTGACGCTGTCTTTGAAACTCTCATTTGCATTGCGCTATTTGAAGTACGTGAAGTGGGGTATATTGGTTGCATACAATAATTTGAACATTTTATTTGTGGAATACATTTCAAGAGAGTTTTCAAATGACCAAAAACGACTATTGCGCAATTGTTTAGAGACAATTTAGTTTTTTTAATGGGGCATTAAAAATGTAGTTAATTTCTGATAAGATAAAAGTCATAGCAATTTTGAAAATATATGTGTGTATGTATGTAAAAAAAATGACTTCCTAAGTGACCAAATTTTGGATACTTACTAAATGTATTCCCACATTAAATAAAGCTAATATATTAGGTAATTAAGTAACTAAACTTCAAATACTTTGGCTTTTGAATACATGACACAAAAAAAAAAAAAAAAAAAAAAAAAAGAAAATATACAAATACAAAATTAAATGCGTAACAAAAAGTTTGTTTAACTAGCTGCTTGCTAACACCGGCTAATTAGTCACAATCTAAACAGATGTGGCTGCATAATGAACTCGCAAAATTTGCGGACAACTGTTTGATAAAAAGGGAGAAACAATAACAAGACAAAAACAAAAACAAAGCCACCAAAACCGCACTTCAACAACGCATGGCAGATGGGAGAGATAGGAATTTGCGAAGCCACACAAACAATGGGGCAAACAGTCAACAGAAAGCGTCGACGCAATTAATGTTTCATTTTTTTTCTCTCTTTTCGCCTATGCCTACAAATCTAACCTCTACACTCACACACACACACATACATGTGTCTATCCCTCAGTCTATATATTGGAGTTCCAATAAACCATTGGCCACCCATTTCCAACATATCCAGCAACGCTGATAAATTGTTTGCTTTCGGTGCTGCAGCCGCAGTTTCCTCACCCTCTCCCTTTCTCACACGCTAGCGCACCGCTTTAGCTGTCTTAGTCACTCCTGCGCTAGTTGGCCGGCCGGCAGGTCGTAAACATTACAGGAAAAATGAAAACGCATACATTGCCATTTTTAGTTGCCTTTATTTATAGAGCGCAAACACAGCTGTGTATCCAACTTGAAAGTAAAAACACCGTTTCAATAATATAGTGCGGGCGACACAGAGGTAGAGTGAGAGAGAGAGAGAGAGAGCAAACGAAAAGGGGGCAGGCGGGTGACTGGAATGAGCAGGCACAATCGGGAAGGCCCTGGCGCAGGCACTAGCGCAAGTACAGGCACACAGACTCACTCATACACACATACTCAGGCAAACGTACATACATATGTACATACATACATGTACATAAATTCATAAATACAAATGGGACGAGTCAATGCATTAGCGCACAAACTGTCAATAATACACTTATTTTCAATTGGCAAACGCTGTTTTTGGGCTGTCAAAGCATTTGACTTTAGTCTTTTACTTAATTTTTTTCTTTTCCTTATGTATTTCATACTCATTTAGCTGGGCGGGCTTTAAGCGCTCGCTAATTGAATTTGCCTGTTAAGACAAAATATTTGCCATGACTTTACCGTGGGCTGGAAGCTATTCCAAAGAAGAGATATTTGAATTATTTTTTATTTATTTATTTATTTTTTTTTTTTTTTGTATTTTTGAGTTGTCAATAAATGCGAATGGGTTGCAAAAAGTATGTCAAACATTTGGAGTGGTTTGGCCTAGCGTGGGTTTTTCCTTTTTTCTTTTCAAAGTGGACCTCACACTAGTTCTCAGTTCATTTTTGAGTTTCAAGCTGTTGTTTGTCTGCCATCAACCACAGTATTTGCTTTCGCATTCACTTGAATTCGCCCACACTTCCACGGACTTGATGATTGTATTGTCTTCCGTTGGAAGTTTTGCCTGGAAGTATTGTGCTGCAGCAGCAGCAGCTTCTCTGCTTGACCATATCTGTGCATCTGCTATCTCACTCCTGCGCACTCACACACTCAACTGGATCGTGTGAGTGGTGGATGAGAGAGAGTAAGGGAGAGAGGTAGCGAGGGCGAGGCTTATAAGACAATCTGAGACTTACCTTGGGCTGGCAGCCAAAATGTGGATGGCATTTGGGGCTAGATATGCAAACTAGTTTTTATAAACATTAGCCACACACAAATAAATGTGACACATGGTGGACACAATTACGAAAAGTACACGACATGTACAATGTACATAATTATGTACGTACATATGTATGTACATATACACAGGCATGTATGTGTGTTAATAAAAATAAACATTTACCTACACGGGACTGCGCAATTTGAATAAAAAGCATGCAGAGCGTAGCCAAAAATTGTAAATAAAATACATTTTTTTTTTTTTTAATTTATTTTAGCTTTTATTTGAGGCCGCTGGGGTCGACGACAAATCTAAATAAAATCGCGCGCGATTTTATTCGCGTGCGTTTTTATTTTGTTTATGGTTTGTGAAGGTCACTCAGGAAACAGCACAGCAGCGCAGCAGTGGCGCCGACGCCTGCGCATAGAGGGCGCTCAATTCAAATACAAACATACATACATACATACATATGTATGTGGCAAATATCCCCATTCGTAAGTGCGTGCAGTGAGCAAAAAAAAAATAAGGAAAAGTCACACGACTGCACGCATACATACAGACACGCATGCTAGCCGAGCTGCATGCACACACACACACACACATACAGGCATAAGCACGTACGTATGCATGTATGTATGTATGAGTGCAGCGTGTTAAATTTAACGAGCTGCTGAATTTATTATTATCGTTGTCAAAGGGTTTGCATGTGACTTGAGCACACACACATATACATACAGACATACATACATACATATGTACATACATGAAGATATTTACATGCATGTGGATATTAACGTATTAACCCCAACCACACTTTGCCACCTAACGGTTAACTGTGGGGGCGCCACTTGAAACTGTCAAAAATGAAGCTGCCTAAATGGCTCCCTCTATATGAGTGTCTGTGTGTTTGTGTTTGTTAAGTGGCTTGTTAATTATGCCTATAACTCGCCGCATTATCCAAGAAAAAAAAAAAGAACATGCTGAGCAACAATAATCAGAGCCCTGCCACTCGAGACCCTCTCAAAATGACGAAAATCTAATTAACATGAAAAACACTCCGAAATTCTTAGATTCACGAAATTGCCGCCTGCTACGCATTGGATGCTGCTTGACTCAGTTCAGTCGCTCAAATTGAGTTCAATTGAAATAACTGTTTATCATTTGACAGCAGCAGCAATAACAAATATGGCATCATATACATATGTATGTACGCATATTCCACTCCACTTCCACGCCTCAGCACCCAGTCTTCTGCTCTCCCTCTCTCGCTCTGTGACTCTCTTTGAATAGATTCGTTCATACGCTGGAAATGCAACAAAAGCAATAATAACAGAGCAAAATGTGAAATGCAAATGTTAAGCGCTGTTTGCTGATGTCATCAGCGGAACAGCAACAGCAACAGCAACAGCAGCAGCAAAAACAACAAAGACAATAACAATTGCAAGTAACAATGAAAGGCACTTGGATTATGAACAAAACAGCAAAACTTGATTTAACTGGATGACTTCATTAATGAACTGGCAGCAGAACAAGCGCGCATAAATATGCAAATAACTGAACAAATGTGTTTATGCCTACACACATACATATACATATGTATATGTACATACATATTTAATATTTACATACATATGTATGTATGTATGCGTGTACATTCATGCACGCATACGCATGTAATCGTAATAGCAGCTACAAAACGCTTGCTGGCGTGTGTGTGTTGTACGTGCGTGCGTTCGCGCTCGCTTACTACCAAGCCAGCAAGTGCAAAGAATAAACAAACAAAGAGAGAGAGAGAGAGAGCAACAACTAGAACAATACGCGCGCGCGCACACACACGCCGCATTGTGCGCACTTGTCTTTCGTAGCGTGTGTTTGCTTGAATTCGCGCAAGCTGGCAGCACTGTTTGGCCTTTTTGTTTTGTTTTGTTTTTCTTTTGCAGGCGTAGGTGCGCAGAGAAAGACAATTCAATTGCGAATGTTAAGTGAAGTTTATTGATTCAATTGGCTGACTGCGACTGCGTTTTTAATTAAAACACAAGACAAACGAAGGCTGCGCCTGCCATTTCAACAGTTCGAACAACCCCCACACACACACACACGCACACACATGGCTGTGATGCGTGAGGTTCTTGAACTCATCCGTTCCACAACAACTTGGCCTTTCCACATATGAATAAGGGCCGTTGTTATTTTGTTGTTGTCTCTTTGCTGTTATTTTGCAAATGACGATGACAACAGCAACCGGAAAACGGATGCGCCCTATTTGGCTGTTAGCTATATACATAATTATGTATATTAAATATGAATGCCTAAATTTTATGCTGTCATTGTGAACATGCGTTTAAGGCGTGGCGAGCAGCCATATTTATTTCCTCTTTTTTTTTTTTTCAATTTAGGTCATTTGAAATGGGAGCAGCCTGGAAAGGTGTTGCCATATTATTAAAGAACTGACATTGGTTCATTTCCATACGTGAGTTGATTGAACGAAGACTTTAAAAAGGGTAAGAACTACTATGTATGTACATACATACATACATATATAAAATGTATGTATTTCATTTATTATATATTTATTTCATTATACACTTATGCAGTTGTTGACAAAATTATATTCATGTTTATTGAGCCACTAAAATTATTCAGCAACTTGAACCAGAATGTTCAACTCACACGCATACATACATATGCATGTTTGCATGCATGCATGCATTCATGTGTGTGTGTGCGTGTGTAGGTGTTTGTATGTCATGCATCACGCACTCACACGTCGCGATGCACCATTAAAGATCCGTGTGACGGGCGGTTGACAAAGTGCGTCCGGTTTGAGCGTTTGCTCGGATGCAAATGTCCAAGGCCTTTAGTGCTGGTGCTTTGCCGTTGATTGTTGTTGTTGTTGTAGTTTGGTGCCAATGAACGCATTGAAACCGTTATGGCCGCCTTCAACACAATATATTGGCAATGTGTTGTTGTTGTTGCTGCTGCTGTCGAAAAGTTTTCCCCTCAATGGAAAAACTACGCAGCCGGCAGGCAGATATGCGCACAGCTGCAACAACAACAACAACAACAACAGCACAAAACGTGCAGCGCATAAAAAGAAGTGTGAAATGGAAAAACACATAAAAAATAAAAAGAAAAGAGAAATAAAACTCATATATGTAGGCAGACACAGTTGCACACACACTTACACACACACACATTATCATATGAGAAATGAGAACGTTACAGGAATTTCATTTAAATTCAGTTGGCAACGCTGCGCGAACTGGCAATTGGCAACAGCGTCTACCAAAAAAAGCTTCGCTTTCTAATTGCACTTGAAGCGATGGCGACAGTTTAAAGCTCAGCTCATATTTGCATATGAACGTACGTACATTATATATATGTATGTATGTATGTATGTACGTACTTATGTATGCATGCAAAAGTTCTTTACAGACATCTTATTGTGTTGATACCCTGCTGCCAAAGTGAAAGGGGCATATGCAGTAGGTAAATTAAGTTAGGTAAAGCATTATTATAAACTAAATTCTATTAAGAAGAGAATTAAAATAGCTTTAGCTGGCAACTAATTAAAATGAATTAATATCATTTAAAGGGTATTCAGAACAATATACACATAAAAAGAAAACGTTGCGTTTCTAAAGAAGTTTCAAATTTCGCAAGGCATTTTCAATACTCTATTACCCTGTGCAAGCAAAGAAGTAAGTTCAGTTGTGCAGAGAACTTAATATAAACTACATGGAACTTATTTGAACTTAGATTATATGAAGCCATAGAGTTGTAGCTGCTTACAGAGTATCGCTCAGTCGACAACATCTCAAATGTAATTTGATGTGGCACAATCTCTTGCATCTTGCATCTTGCATCTTGAGGATTCAGTTTTGGATTCGCATTCGCATTCGCATTCGCTGAATCAGTTAACAATGAAAAACTGCTGGCTTTGACGTCTGCTGAGCCAATTCTGTGCCGCACAGAAGTCAGACAGTTCACATTAAACGCGCGGCATGCAACATGAGCACTTCATGCATCCAATTCTGAATGCCAGCCAAAGGGATATACATATACACATACATATGTATATACATATATGTATATGTATATATGTATGTATGTATATAATACACGCTTTGCAGTAAAATTGCAGTTCATAGAAAAGATGAACGAAAGGCAAAACAAAGCGCTTCACTTGAACTGATTTCAACCGAATCGCTTTATTCTACCTTCGCCCTTCTTTGTGATTTTCATAAATTCAAATGTTGTTTATACAAAGGCTCTGCTGTCTATATAAACAATATGCTTCAATTGAATTTTTATTTATGTATGTATACGAAAGCTGTAACACTGAGATCTATAATAATATTTTTGTAAAAGTAAGGATGGGTAAGTCACATACAAATTTATATAAATAAAGCTTAAAGATAATTGTAAATGTTTTGAATTTCATACATTGAATTTCAATACATTTGCAGTTATTATTCATTGTGCTTACTGTGTTAAGCTTTGATAATTTTAATTGAATTGCAATTTATTTGCGTTATAGTATGCTTTTAGGTCGACATCTCGTATACCCTGTTTTTGTTAAAGTACACGTTAAAAGCAGGCTGAACACACGTATAGATATAGAAACAGAAATAGATATAGGTATAGAATTAGATATAGATATATGCAGGTAACATAGATAAATATATGGATAAAGATAAAGATAAAGATAGAGATATGGATATAGATATAAATAAAGATAAAGATATGGATATAGACATATGCAGATATAGATATATAGTATACACATATGTTATATACTCTATCAGGATTAACACTTCAAGTGATTTGGTCTTGAGCGAACTGCATCTGAATACATATACATATGTAAATATCTATGTATGTATATATGTACTATATGTATCTACTTCGTATCTATAATAGCTAGAGAATAAAATCATTAAAGGGAATTAAAACTGTATCAAATTCGAACTGTACATTATCAAGAAAGTATTCAAATATCTGTAAACAAATAATACTAATATTTGCTCAGCTTATTAAAAAAATAACAGTTAGGTGCTTATTTAAAATCTATTATTGTCTAATATTGTCTATTACGGTATTTTTGGCGTTTGTTGCTTTTAAGGAGATAGAAATGTTTGTTTGTTTTTATTTTTTTACGCTAACATAAATAATTGGCAAGGGCGGCACAATTGGTGTCATTATATATATGTACATATACCTATATATTTATATATAGTCTGTGTTGGTGTTTGTGCTGGCTTCCCATTTTTGTCCCACTGCATTTGGCTGGCTGTCAAACACATGTGTTTCTTGTTGTTTTTGCCAATATTTTGTGGTCTATGACTTGCATCGTTGATGTTTATACGAGCTGCCTAATGGCAAACGGATGACAATGACAATGATGATGATCATGCTGAAGATGTTGCTGATGATGATGATGATGATGTTGCTCTTGTTGTTGTTGCTGTTGCACTTGCACATGTCTCTTGACAATTTAATTGTGGCGCTACACTAAAAATTTGTTGCGCTCATAAATATTTGGTTCGCAAGTGTCGCTGTCTGCATAGTTATGGCAGCCACTGTATGTTGTTTGTGTGTGTGTGTTCTGTGTCTTAATGCTTATGCTACCTGATCTTAATGTACCTTTACGCAATCGCTAATCATATAATAGCAAACTACAAAAAAATGCTAATGAAATACATTTAGCTATGATTCACAGCAAACAATCTGTAGAAAAGGAAGCGAAGAAAATACTCTACTTGGGAATTTCAAGAAATGTTATAGATCATATATTGATATTGATATACATATACATATATCTTAAGATATTGTTATATATACTAGCGGAATCAAGGGTGATATAGTACGAGATACATGCCCTACATCCTTTTTCTATAGGTCAACTATTATTATGTCAATTTCTACATAATTTTGTTTTAAATTCTTTAAACTATCTAGTCAAAATAATTACAATAATAAGAAATTTATAATTCACAATGGATCAACGCATAAGTATATATCTATCTAAATCTATACATAGCTCAACAAATCATGAATAATATTTGAGCTTTCGACTATTTCTTCCATATTAACTCAGCCTTATTCTTACAACCATATCATCTCTGATGTTCAATCTCTGCTCTCTTGGTTACATATTCCATATGCCACTCATTGTACCCTTGCCCAGCAAGCCTATTCAAAACGGAGCCAAAAAGAAGGCGTGTCCGAATTACGAGCATAGAGTGAGGGCAAAGAAACGAAAAATAAATAAAAAAAAACAAAAAGCAAGCCTCATTAATAAATCAAGTTGAGGCTGTCACAAATGTCTTGCAATATTATAGGGTATGAGCTGCTACATAAACTTCATGACACACATATACACGAAGTACTTATGAAAGCAACCAAATATAACTGTAAATGTGTAACACAAAGGGTATATGCAGCCCGGGCCAGAGTCATATCAACAAACGTTGCCCTTTCGCTATCTGAGAGCTTTAAAAAAGCACGTTTGAGACACTTTTTACACTGCTCGCAATTTCGAAAGATACAAAGCAGTAAAAAAAAAAAAAAAAAAAATAAAAGTAAAAAAAAGGTGAAGAAAACCACAAAATGTCGAACAAAAGAACAAGTTCTCAAGTAAATAATAAAATATGTATCTTTTATGTAGATGTTTAAACATATACATATATATATATGTGTGTGTTTGTTTATTCGGTGCCATTAACGTTGTTGTTGTTTTTTATTCAGTTTGAAATCTCTTCTGTTTTTTGCACAGCCCGCCAATTTTTTTTTTTTTTTCAAATTTAACTAATTTAATGACAGATACTCTCGTTTGCTTTTTATGGCCTGTGGAATGCATGTGGATTCTGTTCATATTAAATTTGAACTGTTAGAGAGGACAACCGCTAGCTGAAATTTTTTTGAGCTGCGAAAGTCCCAGCGCAAGCAGAAACCCAACCCAAATAATAACAAAACAAAAACAAGAAAAAAAACTTGCGACGCGTCGGCTCTGCCGGCTTCTGCAATAACTCCTGCAGCGAGACGCTCTCACTTGAGAATTGTATGCTGCTGCCGTTGCCGCCGCCGACGTCGCTGTCTGGCAGTTTGTCTGCTTTTGTGGAAACCGGCTAAATTCCATTTGATTGGGATGCCTTTGCCTTTTCTTTTTTTTTTTCTTCATGCTGCATTTCACTATTGAGTTGCTGCTGACGTCGCAGTCGCGCAGCTGTCAAGGGCGTTGGGCATTTACTGTCATGCAGCGACGCAGCTTTCGATACCGTTATGCTTATTGTAGTGGGCGCAAATCTTATTGGTTGGGCATAATAAGCGCAGCTTGGAAGCTGACGCATGTAAATATGTATTTGTATGTGTGCGTGTGTATGTGTGCATTGGAAGTGCACTTGCATGGATATGTTTGTGTGTATGTCGCTTACCTTTTACGTTGTTATTTTATATCTCTTTTGCCGCCTCAACTGTTGCTACAGTTTATTAACTGTAGTGGTTGTTGTGTTTGCCAGCGTTGGCGTCGTCGTTTGGCTCTTGTGGTGGTTGCTGTTGTTGCAAGTTGTCAAAGTTGTTGTTGTGCTTGTTATTATGTAGCGCGGCAAAAAGGAATGCATTGAATATCATTTAGTTCTTTAATTCAATTTTCCCCATTAAGTCTGCTGTGTGTGGTGCATGAAATTTGCATCTGAATGCCGCGCGCAACATCAGCCAAGCAAAAGCAAGAGCAAGAGCAAAGGCAAATGCAAACAAATACAAACACAGCGTCTGTGTTGGTAAACGAGTTTACTTTACTTTTGGCGTGTTAAAACCGCAATAACAACAATAATACCGATTGGAATTGATCAATTGCAACGCACGTAAATCACAATTACGGACACTTTATTCAGAACTTTTTGTCTCGTTTCAAATCAAAACAAGGCTTCAATGCACAACAAAAACAAATTGCAAAAAAAAAAATAATAATAATAATAGTTGTTAACGCACGTCAACGCCGCCGTTGCCAGTGCGCTCAATGAATTGTGTACGACTGAACCAAAAAAAAAAAAAAAAACCCGACTGTTAACATAACAGGCCAACTGAGAACGCAACAGTTGGTTAACAGTTTGAAAGTGAGAGAGTGTAAAATGATAGCAATGCTTAAAAAAGTACAAACGGAATTTTCTAACAGTAAAACTATACGTTTATTTTAAATTATAGATTTTTATGTACTATTTATCTAAAACGACAGTAAGCTCAGTAAACAAATACAACTTGTGTAACGTAAAACTAACAGAACATACGCAAAATGAGTAACTTCACGCAATAATCAGTTTGCTAAGCGCATAAAGAGCAATTGAAGATTTTCATTTTTAGTTAGCGCCAAATTTGTATTGCCAATTGAAAACAATTTATTGGTGTTTAATGAAAACAGAATTATAAAAAAATATATCTTTTTCAAGTAAAATGCAGCTTGGTGATATTTTGAACACACACGGCTCATTGCACGTTAGACGAACAGAAGCCATGCGCAAAATGAGTGCCAGACGCAAGATTGAGCATATTAAACGCGGTAAGAGGACTTTTACATGTAAATTTACAGCGCAGTTAGCGCCAACTTTATTTCTAATAAAAAAAAGTTATAATTATATATAAGATATAAAAATCTGCTACTACGCTTGCACCTCTGAAATTTTGGCTGCCTTTTTCGCTTTCTTTGCCAATTTCTTGATATGCTCACTCTTGTCCAGATTGTTCTGGAAGAAGGTCGTCTCCTTGCGAGCCTGGGAAACTTCTGTCTGCAGTCGCTGCTTATGGACGGCCTGCTCATAGTTCATTCGCTCGGTCAGGTGCACCCACTTGAAGCGAGGCAAATATTTCATGCTCCACAGCGAGTCGTAGAACTGCGACTTCTTCCGCGTCGAGATTTGCTTGTTGTTTAGCAGCGGCACAATCTGTTTGGCGACACGTTTTGACTCAAACTCCACCCAGCCTTCGGTGAAGTGAATATTGTATTTCTTGCGCTTATTCTTTTTCGCCTTATCACCACCTAAAAAAAATTATATCTATAATTTGAGGAAAATGTGCACGAGTTCCTACTCACCTGGCTTCTTTTCCGGCTGCAAATAGACGCGTCCGATCTTGCCGAATTCACCCAATATTTCACGGAGCCGTGTCACATTCATGTGCTTTGGTATATTCGACACATAAATGATTCCCTTTTTGCGTTTCTTCGTTTTGGCGGTTGGTTTAGCGCCGGCATTGAAACTGGCCAAATCCATTTCGTCGTCATCCTCATCGTCTTCTGTGTTCGGTGCAGCGACAACTGGCTCCTCTGCATCTTTATCTTTGTTGCTATTCAGCTCTGTTGTATCTACTACCATGTCCTCATCGCTATCCAAGACAATGGTCTGCGATTTGGATTTTGTTTTGGATTTGTTCTTCATTTGTTTTCAGTACAAAACGTGCGCACTGTGTGACCGTGTGTGTATAATGTGTAAATCTCACATCTGCCATAAACATAATTTACGCCACACTCTGTTAATAACATTTAACAACGTAACGAATCTAACAACCTTCGCTAAACTTTAAAACTCCGATAGCACTTTCGATTTTTCAGGGCTGAAGTATTTACCGTATCTTATTCAGTTCTTATGGTAAACAGAAAACAATTCAATTTAGTTGTTGTTTAGTGTTGGAGTTCAGTTGATCGCAAACTTTTCAAAATGCCGGTGAGTAGTGGAGTGCATCAACTCTTTTTTTTGTAATCGATGAGTAATACTGCGACTAAAATTTTTGTGTTACATTTGTGTTCCATTTTTTTTTTTAATAAACATTATTAACAATGCATACAGGCTTATCATTCGGAGATCGAGGAGTTCCAAATGCAGGTGGGAAACATGGCCATCTTGCCGCTCCGCACCAAAGTACGGGGACCAGCGCCCATTGTGAATACTGATAACGACATTATCGATGAGTCACTTTATTATTTTAAAGCAAACGTTTTCTTTCGCACATACGAAGTCAAGGTTGGGCTACGCAGCATGGAAAACGACATAATGAATGAATTAAATTATATGTATATTTATATTTGTAGTCGGAGGTGGATCGCGTTCTTATCTATATAACGCTCTATATAACGGAATGCCTGAAAAAGTTGGCTCGCTGCACGAGCAAAGATCAGGGACAACAAGATCTCTATGCCTTAGCCATTTCAAACTTTGCTCTGCCTGGCGATGCGGGTTTCCCGTTAAACTCTGTCTACACCAAGCCAGATAATCCAAATCTAATGCGTGAATATTTGCTGCAGTTGCGCCAGGAAACCGGCTACCGAGTGTTGGAGAAGGTTTTCGATACTGCAGACGATAAGCCAAACAAATGGTGGATATGCTTTGCGCGCAGGAAGTTCATGGAGAAAAGCCTTTCAGGTCCCGCCTAGGAAAGCTTAGATAATCGACTGTTAAATCAATTTGAAGACTGTTAGAATGTTGTTGCAGCCAAGCTGCATGCTGCGGCAGTGTTGGCAATCGCCCGTCTAAGAGGGCGCCAATGTTATGCAAATACTTAAAAGACATTGCATAATCATTTACTTAAATATATATAAATATATTTTTTCTCTTTATTGCCTATTTCTTTCATTTCATCGTATACAATTAAGCATAGATACAGCAATTTATATTAAATGTGAATGGTGTTAATTAGAAGGTTGTTAAGTGGTTTCAGCAATGTTGCTGCTAACGCCTACAGTATGTTAATGAGAGGGCGCCAAATTTAAACGAATACTTTAAATGAAAAACAAATGATTTACAGAAATATATATATTTAATTTTGTTCTTTATTTCCTAGTTATTACATTCCACCGTATATAATTAAACATAGCTGCAGCAATTTATATATGATATAGATTGTTCAAAAGAAAAATTAATCATTTTAAAGGCTGTTACGATGTTGCAGCCCTGTAGTTTACCAGACAGTGCTGCTAACAACAGTTACACAAAGTGTTCCAATTTGAAATCAAGCTTATAACAGACGAATGTATAATCATTTATTAAAATATATTTTGTTTTGGTTTCTTTTTTTTTTATCTAGTTGTTTCGATTCGCTGAAAGCTCATTAACAGTTGATAATTAAATAATAATCTGTCCACACACGCAATAAGACGGTGGGCATAACTTAAAATTAGTAACAACAAAAAAAAAAAAAAACATAAATTGTGAAAAAATATTACAGATATTACACTTAAAAGTACGAGGACATTTAAACATGATCATATTTACAAGATAATTGGCTAGCGATTGTCCAACAAACAACGAGCCTACCTATTTAAACTCTCTAATAATCTCAACGATGCTCTGATAAGTGCCAGTGACAATGCCCAATATGGCAATGCTCAGAATGACGATATTCTTGAAGTAGATCCAGGTGCCCAGCCCCTTTGGCACCTGGGTGCGTGTGACAAAGTCAATTAAGATGGGTATGACAAATGCCAGCGATGTAGAGCATAATGCACCGATTAGTGAGATAAATAGATTCAATTGGGGCACAACCAGGGCGACGCAAACTAAAAGAGAAAACAGGAATAGATTAATAGAGAATATAATATATATATACATAGATAGCAGATAGAATATGTATGCATATAAATTCTGATTTATATATGTCTGTTTCTCCTTTTTCAAAGCATACGTATACGAAAATTTCATTGTCCACTTACAGGTCATCATAATCATGATGAAACGCAGTGCCACCTGCATGGTGATGGGATATTTTTGAGCGCAGCTATTGTTGCGCTTGACGGGCGGCCATAGAATCTTCATCATGACGAAAAACTGTATGGGATAGCCAAAGAAGACGCCCAGAGCGGCAACCATTTTGACCACCTGGGACATGCTGTCAAGAGAAATACAATTATAATGAATATATTCATTATAGCTATTATTAGGATCAGGTTTCCTATATTAACATATACATACACATCCTCGACATCCAGATTGAGTGTGATGCTGCCAGCAACATCTTCGCCCCAGCGCATATAGCTGACGAATCCCGTAAAGATGAAGATGGATGTGATCACCACCATTGTCACATTGAGCACACCGAAGCGACTGCTAAACTTTTCTGGATCACGCATCGAATTGCGCAGCGGCAGGATCAGTGCGATGCCCTCGTACGAGAAGAGTGCGGTGCCAAAGAAGAGCGCCAACTGGCTGCCGCCAGTGAAATAGTTGTGCTCCCTTATCGGTGGCATTGGGCCGTTGGAGAAGGCGATCGCCAGCGTAGCAATCAGGCCAAAGAGCAGGGCACAATTCGCCAGCAGCGATACAGGTGATATATATTTCAGATTTGTCATCAGCGATGGAATCATTGCGGGCAGCAGAGTGATTAGCATGACCAAGCTCATGCTAATGTCTATGCCATTCTGTTGCATCACCTGAAAAGTAATTTTAAAAACTCACAATTAGTGTTGTAAAGCGATCAATTGTTGTCAGTTCTTCTGTTGGTGTTGCAGTGTTGGTAAACGGCGCAAAATAATGAACAGAAGGATGTAAATTCGACATTTTTCACTCACCTGATAGAGATTCTCTGTGATGAAGACAAAGTAGATGGCGCAGAAACCGAATTGCGTCACACAGAGAAACATCTCGACAATGAGCTTCATGGCGCGCGACATGCGACGCAACGGTCGTGGTCCATACTCGAAGCACTTCTCCACCGTCTCTGGGTAATCGTAGAATGTGGCGCCCGGTGTCTGGGCTACGGCCAGCAGGGAGCCACGTATGAGCATTCGTTCGCAGTGGACGCACATGATCGCAATCAAGGGCAGCATCAGGGTGGAGCCAATTAAGCCGCCATTTTTAAAGCAATCGCCCATGGCGAACAGGCCGGCGCCCACGCTGCCCTTGAATAGATGTGTGGCTGCTTCTAGATTGCTTGTGGCATGACGCCGCTTTACATTAGTGCTCTCCACATCCTTTTCTCCACCTTTCGTGGAATTTTGTTGCTGCTGTTGCTCAGGTTTGGTTATCTCTAATGTTTTGCCCATATTGCCAGTTTCGATCACCTTTTCGGTGTTGTGCTCTTTTTGCTGCAAGATTTTATAAAATTTAACAAATTAAATTTAATAATTTATATTTAATTATTATCAACTGTTGCTTTTCGTCTCGAGCGGTGCAAATGCAAATTTTTGCAAATGCAAAAATAAAGCTAAAAATGCGAAAGTTTGGAGCAGAACAAAAACAAAGTTAACGGTGCTTATGGATTGGAGGACAAGCGATCGAATGTGTGTGTGTGTGTAATGTAGAGAGGACGCGAGAGAGTGAGAGCGCAAGTGTGAGAGGGACTGTTCTAACTGTGCATTGACTGCTATTAACCCTAGAAAGCCGGCCGATTGAATACAGCTTACAATTTAAAAACAAGCAATCAAGGGCGAACAATTATTTTAATTAGTGGTTCGCACGTGTCTTAACTTCACATTATATTCACATTTTTTCATCAAGCACAATATAAAAAAATCACGAATTGATTTACATATATATTTGTATTTTAAATTATTAGTTTGAGAAAAAAAAAAAAAAACACTGCACTTAAAAATTAGAACAGATAAAAATTAAAAGAAAAAAAAAAACATACTTTGAATAATATTTAACAAGGCTTAATAATATGGAATATACAAATATATATATAACTATTGATAATTTATATTTAATTAAAAAATAATTAACTCTCTTGAAATTTTAATTTATTTAAAAGTGCTAAACATTTCACAGAACTTCCAATCGATGTGTTAATTCTTGCTAAAGTTCTGTAAAAGCTTGGACTATGAATATTACTGTATATCATATTTATGGAGTTATTGAAAACAACGCGATATCAGCAAACACTATAAATCAAGGAGTGCGTTCTATGTGGTACTATAAGTATTCGATACGTAATATCTGTGGATTGTATTAAGCAAATATTGGCAAGAATAACTCGAGATAAGCTACCAGCTAGCCAACTGAGTGCAAATCATAATGATAAAATCATATTAATGTTGAAAGTAAAGCGAACAAAAATTAATTGTTATATTATTAAATTTTTGTTTGTTTAATTTTCATTAAATTTTTAAATTTTTTACTTTTAATATGTGCGCGCGGTTTGTTCGATTTTTTTTTCTAATATATTTTCGTTATTGTGTATTTTAGAAGCGTGTTGACGCGCCAAGAACTCAAACCAGACTCAATTTATAATGTTCGAATTGGCTAAGAGCAGCGTATGAAATAGTCTGGCAAAGCGACGACGACGACGACGGCGATGGCGGCGATTGCGACTGCGACTGCGTTAGCTGCTCTTGCAAATGTATCTGTGTGTGTGTGTATGTGCTCATAATAGTTAACGGCATTTTTGCTTTCATACCTTGCACTTAAGGGCGAACGCCTGCCCGCCTCGGCCTGCGCCAACGCCTCTCTTACTCTCTCCTGCGCACACGCTCTCACGCGAGCGGCAGCTCTGTTATCTTTGTTGTTATTGTGCTCTCTCATCTGTACAGAACTTTTGTTTTTGTTACTTTATTATTTTGTTTTGTTTTGTTTCTCTTTTCATTTCATTTGAAATCGGAATGCAAATTGCAAATTTGAATTGACTGTTTTGGTTTTTTTTTTGAAAACTTTTGCTTGTCGCTCTTTCTTTTTTTTTTTTGTTTTAATTAAACATCGGGTTTTAGCCAGAGATTTGTTAAAGCTTATCGTTCACTTTTTACTTTCAGCATTGCAAGCAATAACAGAAATAACTCAATTAAGTTCTGTAATTTGTTGCATGCATTTTAAAACTTTACGCGTCGAGTCCAGTCATAATGATTTCGAAATAGATTATTGTAATTTTTCTATTTTCATACAAATTCAGGGAAAACTTATTACATTAATCTGTATTTTAATTATTAGCAGCAAAAAATTTATTAATAAAAAAAAAAAACAAAAAATTTCAAGGCTTTGCTCAAACGTGTTGAACGGAAATAACCTTTTATTTATTTTTTATTTATTAAATTTAAAATAAATTAAATATGAATACATATCACGTATTATGCATTTCTGTTGTTGTTTTTTTTTTTTTTTTTATAATAATGTATATTTATAATAAATACATTTACATATGTTAATATTGCAAATATTGTATTTAAGTTTAAAGAGATTTTTCACAAATTTGTCACGTAATATCCGTATTATGCTAAGTATGTATGTACATAAGTATGTAAGTATGTAAGTATGTACATACTTAATTATGATATAAATGCTCAGACTAGTGAGCTTATAGCTAGTTAGTATCGAACTCTATTTACAGGCAATTAAATAAATTGAGTAAACAGTGAGTTAGTGAATTGCTTAAATAATTAGAGTTAGCTTATAAACGATAACAACTAATCTTAAGTAAGAGTAAACTACACAAGCTAATATGCTCGCATTTGGGCGGGTATCATCGGTCGGTGTCTGTGCGTTAAGGAAGTGATTCAACTCAAGCTGGAAGCTGGCTGTGTTAAATGTTAATTGAAGTCGAGCTGATGCCAATTATACGTCTCTGGTTCAAGGATGTGCGGCGGCAATGCGGCGTATGAGCAATTTATGCACGTGCCGTTCGGGCAATGCCGCCGCTAAAAGCTCATATGATATTGTAGTACAATGTGCATGACAATATATGAAATTCTTGGACGTGCGACTGCATAGTTGCGAAAGGCGCATCGGGCCTGTGATTGAGCAATCAATCGGCGATTGATACACCTGCCCAACTGCCCCCGCGCACTTGCAACGCATGGAAAGTTACAATATTTAATTGATTGATTGGCTGTTGTTGTTTGTTGTTACAATTTGACGTTGTTGTTGTTGTTGTGTAGCGCCAGTTAAATGAATTGCACGGAATTCATGAGTTGGCTTTTCTTACAACAATTTCGTCTTCCATCCACAGAGAGTATATGGCGCATATTGATAAACAATCAATGCAACGTTTGAAATAAACCAATCGAACGATCTATCAATGTTCACGGAATTTTACAATTGGATTATATAAGCCAGGCAGCGAACCCCGCCAGCCCAAGTGCTCAGCGGAAGCATCGCCAGTTACACGTTTCGAGATGGTCTTTCAAAGATCTTACAAAGTATCGGTAAAAATATAAGAGCACTTCAAATCGTACATCTTCTAAGAGTTCGAGTTAAAATGAGATTTATTTACTAGATAACAGATAATAGATGAAACAGTCAATCAATATATTAATCAATGAGTATCTCAGAGATATATCAATCAATGAGTCAATCAAAGATACAATAAATCAGTGATTCAAACAGCCTGACTGATCAATCAATCAATCAATGAACTAAACAATCAATGAATTAATCAATTGAATTTACTCAATCAAGCTGATGAGCTGATCATATCGGTCCATCAATCAGTCAATCTATTATTCAATCAAACGGTCGGCTCACTAATAATTCAACCAATCTAACAATCAAGTCAATCAACAATCAGTCAATATGTAAATCGATCAGTAATTCAACTAGTCAATCATTCAATAAATTTTTCACTTCAGGAGTTACTCGTATCAGTGCATTATTCCATCAATCAATCAATCAGGTATTCAATCAAATAGTTAATCAATAAATATTCATCTATCAATAAATAAAAAAAACTCTTCAATGCATTTATGTAGATTTACGATGTTTCTCGTGCCCACGTTCCGGGCAATAAATATAAGCACGATATTTTTGCTTAGCTCTATTGTCGATTCATCATGGCTTTGGGCCAATCCGAAGGTCGCTGGGCGTGCGCTGGGCAATAGCAAAACGGTTTCGATTAGATTGATTTAGTTTCGTGCGGATTAGATTAGTTTGAAATTCTTTGAATTCGTCACACGTTTCATTATTAGCGGCAATAAAAGATTATTGAAACTGTTCACGATTACCTGGATTACTAACTATATTATAATATGTATGTAAAATATGCAATTATAGATCTATATCTATAACTAAGTCATGGAAATTCCTCATAATTCTATGGGAATACACGAATTAAATTTTATGTTTTAAAACAATATGATACGGTTCGATAGTTTTTTTTTTTTTTTTAAATTCAGTTATTCATAAAACTATTCGTCAAAGGTTGAGTCTAGTCTAGCCAATTAAACACTTATATATAGCATAATCGAAATGAATAGAAAATAATTGCAGCTACAGACTGCATAATACCCATTCAGGGTTTATGCAGCCAAGAATTTATACTTTGTATCTTCTACATTTATTCTATCTTTAGAGCAGCTCAACAATGATTGAGCGGTATCATTGAGGAACTTATAGGAGTTATAAGATATAAACCTATACAAATTACGTTGATAAGCCTTACGTAGTTAGAAAGAGCGAGAGAGAGAGAGAGAGAGAGAGAGAGAGCGAGAGAGAGAGAGAAAGAGAGAAAGAGAGAGAGAGAGAGCGAGAGAGCGAGAGAGCGAGAGAGAGCGAGAGAGAGAGAGATTGAGAGAGAAATAGAGATCGAAAGAAATATACTGAGTGAGATCTCTCGCTGAGAGAGAGATAGCGAGAAAGTGTGTGTGTGAGAGAGAGAGAGAGAGAGAGAGTGAGAAAGAGAGAGCAAACGCGAAGGAGACGTAGATCCATAGGTAGATCTACAGCAATTTTTCTATCTTAGCCCAAAACGAAAATGAAAAATAAAATATATATTGATTTCTGGGCTATGAACCCATCATTTATTTACACTTATGAATTCTAAATTTTTATATAATAAATATATATATATATAAAAAAAATGCTAAATTAAAAAAAAAAAAATTGTTGTTCGAAAGACAAACTGAAATTAAAAACTAATTCTCGGCACATAATTCATAAGTATTTGTCATATATCAACATATCATCATAACATATATCATATAAGTATATAGTAGTTGTAATAGTTGGCTACCTACAATAGTGTTTGGGGTATCATATATAGGATACGTAAACGAGTATGGCATATATATATATATATATATATATATATATATATATATATATAGATATATATATTTAATAATTTATGTTAAGGCTATTCGAGCCGGCTTTTGTTGCTTTGTGGCATTGGTTGAGTGGATCGTTGCGTCCCTAGTGAAAGTCCTCCTCGCCAAAGTGTTTAACAATCTGCTTGAGGCTCTCGTAGGAGCCGGTGAAGAAGCCCAACAATGCCAGAATCAAGATGATTAGATTCTTGAGGCAAATCCACACGCCAGGCCCCTTATTCGGTTCACTGCATGCAATCAGCTCGATGACCGGCGGAAAGACCAGCGCCAAAGCCGTCGAGCACAGAGCGCCAATCAGCGAGATGAATAGGCCCAAGGCCGGCACCAGTTCCGCAATGGCCACTACATATAGATGGAAGCATGGGCTTGAGCATATGTCCGTTCTGTGATCTGTTGGTTCTACTTACGCGTCACCAGCACCAGCAGACTGCGAAAGATTAGCTCTCCGGGCAGCGAACGACCCTCAATGCCGCACATCTGCTTGGCACTGGGCCACATGATCTGCACGGCAACAAAGAACTGCAGCGGATAGCCGAGCAGCACGCCCATGGATACCATCAATTTGACCGACTGGGCCAGGCTATCAACAGAATATTTAATACGATGTTTAAGCGAGCTTTCTATAGAGATTATCCAAAAGATGGGCGCGTGACACGAGAGAAACTCTTTGATCATATTTGTATAAGAGATTGGAGATAGATAGAAAGCTTAAGCATGTCGTTTCAAGCAAAATTTTGAATATATAGATTGCTCGATTTAGATATCGAATATTGTCTGTTATATAGATAGATCTAGAATGGATGTGATGCTTGAAGGAATTTCTAGAATTTACAAACAATCCTTTCAAGATACGAATAGAACTTTGCACTCAGATTGAATAGATCAAATATAGATATAGAATAGATATATATGTTTCTACGTTAGTCACGCGACCATCTTTAGGGGAACCCAATTGCGCGGGCTGGGACTTGCTCACATTGTATCGCCGAGATTGAGTGTTAGACTGCCGCCGACCTGCTCGCCCCACTTCATATAGCCAACAGATCCGGCGAACATGAACATGACGGAGACGAGAAACATGCCCACATTGAGGACGCCCAGCGTGCTCTCAAACTGGCGGGGCTTGCGCATGGCATTCTTCAGCGGCATCACCAGGGCAATGCCCTCGAAGGCAAAGATGGCGGTGCCGAAGAAGAGGGCCAGCTGGGAACCGTTCGTCCAGTAGGCGCGTTCCGTCACCTCCGGCAGCCCATCCTTGAGGGCGTAGTACAGCGTGATGGCCAGGCCAAGGATCATGCACACATTGGCGAACAATGATACCGGCGTCAACCACTTCAGGTTCGTGATCAGCGAGCTGAGCAGCACGGGAACGAGAGCCAGCAGCATCACCAGATGCACATTCATGTCAATGCCGTACGCTTGCAGAATCTGATGTGGCGGGAAGGCAGGAAGTCATCAGCTGTCGCCAACTGAGCAGACCAACTCCGGCTGCGGCACTCACCTGCTTCACGTTGGTGCTGATGAACACGAAGTAGATGCAGCAAAAGCCCAGCTGGGTCACACAGATGAACACATCCACCAGGCGACCCATGGTCCGTGACCAGCCGCGCAACTTGATCGGCCCATTCTCAAAGCACTGCTCCACAGTCGCCGCATAGTCGGCACAGACCGGATCGCCACGCAGATCCCGCATCTTCTTCGAGCAAGCGATCAGCACGTGCTGGCAGTGGATGCTGATCACCGCAATCACAATGGTGAGCACCGGCCCAACGATCAAGCCTCCGTTCTTGAAGGCATCGCCCATGGCAAAGAGTCCGGGTCCAATGTTGCCCTTGAACAGGTGCACAATAGTCTCTAGGTAGCTGCATTTGAATGAGGTCATGCAAAATCGATAAATTACACCACAATCGAATATCGATTATCGGTTATTAGGATTGGTGCGATTATTTGGTATACGATTAGCCGGGATTGGGTTTAGCCGGGATTCGAACGTCACACTTAAACATGTGGATTAGCATGCAAAATCGATAAACGATAACACACAGAATTATTAGTTTAGTTGCTTGGAATAGGATTAGCCGGGTTTGGGTTTAGTCGGACACTGAATTTCAATCTTCAAATTAGAGTTAGCTGAGGTATTATCATCGTACAAGCAAAATCGATAAGCAATCGTTTCACACAAGCACAGTACATCGGTATTGGATTAGTTGGGATTAACACTTAATAGACACTTAAAATGATCGTTAGCTGAGGCTAGAAGGTTAGCGAAAGCAATGTTTGTATTGTATAGAAATTCGATAAGCGATAACACATACACAATCATCGCTTCAGTTTTTATTGGGATAGGATTAGTTAGGGTTTATAGTTCACACGTACAACTGTTATTAGTTGAAAGCGAAAGCGTAGATATAGAAGTAATTGTAGTATGCGAAAGCGATAAACGATAACACACGAGACAATCGATAAAGTAAAACGGTATGTGAATAATTAAATGATTGGTTACGTAACAGTAATGAAACTTTTTCAGAAAATCGATAAACGATCACACAAAATTAGTTCGGAATAGAATAGATCTCAGAGTTATTGTTGGGTTAGGTTAGTTTTCCTTTGTTATTGGTATTATAGTAATCTTGATATATAGTGATCTAGATTCCTTTGTTAGATAAGGGATTCCAGTTAGTTTTCTGGGCTTAGCTTTGGTTTTGATTAGGATTGGTTTATTTTGGGATGGATTAGTAACTTTAGCCAAAGTTAGTTCAGTTAGTTTGGGATTTTATTAGTTTGGCTTGGATTATCCTTTGGCCATACCTTGTGGGCGGATGATAATCCTCATTGCTGCCAGCGGCTGCTTTTGCATCTATTGCCGCCTGAGCTGCTTGGCCTTCGTTCTCTGGCGGTGTAAGCTTTGAGTTATTGGATTTTTGGTTCCCATTGTTGGAGGCGATTGTTGTTGTAGTATTCTGTGGGATGCTTGGATCCTTTGTTTTATATGTGATTACAGCACAAAGTTTGAAAAGATAAAATCTGTGCTTTAAAATTCAGTTTTCAATCGATAAAAGAGAAGTAGGAACACTTTTGGGGCAAGGCACAGTTTGGGATTTGTTATAAGATTTTGGGTAGAGCTTAAGTTATTTACTGTTTAGTATAGAAATATAAAGAACGTAGACTATAATATGTGCATATAAATATATATTTTATAAAATGTTGTTTATTATAAAGTATTTATATGTATTGTTATAATTAAATATTTTCAGTTTAAAAATATTAATTCAGATAATATAATATGTAGTATCGACTATAAGACGAATGGAAATATTCAATCTTATATCTATGCATTTACACACACACACACAAACACACATAAAAAATATATACATATACACATAATATGGCTGTGCTTCCTGTGTCTTCTTCTTTATGTAAAGGATTATTGGTTGCCCCGAAAATCGATTAGGTGCACTCATTCTGAGACACCTTGAGCAAAATATGAAAAAAAATCAAATCTGTTATAAATTTTAATCGATATCGAAAATATTAATCGAGAGCATCTCGAAAGTGGGAGCTAAGCTAATGTATGTGCTGGGAATTATGAGACTGAAGATACGACAAGAAAGATCAGCAAGAAGAAAAGGTAGGTTTAAGAAATAATAGAAGGGAGGATATATGCTGTTGATTAAGGCCAAGAAAATATTATATTATTTCATTATTTTTCATTTATATTATATACAATCAGATACATTTCCTTTTTGGCTGTTGAAATAGCTTCGTAGGCTCAATCATATACATATTATATGTTTACATAAAAAACTTGTCCTCTCCGAAATAAGTTAATATGTATTATATAATCACAATATATTTGACCAAGTCTAGGCCATTTCCCGCTCTGCTAATGCTCAATAGACGCTTGCAATTTGGATAACGATCGTGAATCATTATTAATTCCAGTTTGTTTTGGTTAGAGTACGTGAGAACGTGGTTAATTAATTGCATTGTAAATCACAGTACTGGTAGGGGGGAATTACCAGATTGTCAGATGCAGCGATATCAATGTTATAAAACTACGCTACAGTGAAGCATGGCGCGAGCGAACCAAACTATGCAGATTATTTATATTCCAATGAATGGGATCGTAAATGATAAGAGATATGTGTTCAACGCAATTGAAATTGACTATATAATTTATGATTCCAAAAGTCGTAAATTAATTTATTCGATTTCATTGAGTTTTGTTTTTCTTTTTTGCCGGTTCATAAAACTTCCATTAGCACGCTGCTCGAGCAGAGATTCGAAATTATAATCTGAGTCGCATAATAAAGCGATATCGTAGATGTAGTAAATATTCGAGATATCTACAACAACAATAGCAACAGATATTCTCTATCACGTGTATTAACTACATATGTAAATATTAGAGAATAATCTTAGATACAAACTCAACCGGTTTGAAAAATCACTTTTCATATTCAAATGCGACATGAGATTATAAGGAAAACATATATGAAGATTAACTAACGATATTCCATTATTTATATACAGGATATATTATATATAAACAATAATTGTTAGATATATTTCGAATTTCATGTCTTTCGCTTTTCTAGCTTACGAAATATGGAGAGCCAGAGATATATGAACTTGAACTTATTTATTGATCTTGAGCAACAAGATATAGATGTATGAGATAAGTTCTCTGTATCCAATGACACTTCAATTGCAGTTAAAAGAAAGCTATGGAAATGCAAATAAATCTCATTTATTTCTCTCACATCAAATGTGAGATATTTTCTATGAGCTCACATGAGAACGTACAAATCATTTGACATTATGATATTGTCTAAATGGAATAATAAGCTTAAAAGCTTAATATATATATACATAAACCTCAAAGTGCAACTGATTGTATGACATATTTATTATGCTGCGAAACTCTTTTGAGTTGAGATTAAGAATTAATATTAGTTCGTGGGTTTCCAACAGGAAATGCTATCAACGGAAATTTTTGTTTGTTTGCTTGCCTGGGAACTAAATTTATTGATAATTTCGAATTTTTCCAAAAAAAAAAAATTATAAGTGAATTATTATAAATTAGTGTCGCTCTCCATATGAGATAAGTTGGACAGAAGCTGGGCGCCGATAATGTGATAATAATACGTAATCAAGTGAGTTCAGCGATTGCCTTCAGTTGACACTATATGATATGCAAGGTGATACGGCTGATACAGGTGATAGATACAGTTGCCTGCCAGATAATCAGACATAAGTATTCACGCCTGAAACTGGGTCTGCTGTGGAAATCTAGACAACAAATTTTTCGTGACGCTTATCGGCAGCTACTCAACAAAAACACTTGAAAGCAAACGGCATAAATTGTTGTTGTATCATTTTATGATTGTTAATTGTATTATTTGTGGTTATTGTTGTTGCTGTTGTTAGTTACTCTACATTTGTTGGCGTGAACTGCCTGGAACTGGCACTGGCATTGACTAATTCAGTTAGGGAACCAAATATTGCACTTGGAGTTCACCTACGCATACTATATACCCTGTAATTATTGTGAGTTACATGGAGGCCAGACTTCTTAGATGTTATATGCAGACCTCAATAGGTTATTGTATAACTTGTTGGCAAACTTGTTGTTTTGGGTTTGATAAGTTTTAGCAGCTGCAACTATATAGAAATTCTCATAAGCTTTATACATTTGATAGCATAAAGTATATATACTTTTATTGCATCACTATCTTTATATACTAGAAATTCGAAGGAAAATACCTGATACAAACATCATTTCTATGGGCACAAATTTTCCATATAGTACCTATTCTTTTTTTTTAATCTACTCAAAAATTACCAATTTTTCAAAGATTTGTTGCATTTAACCTATTCCACTCTTTATATCCATCATCATAATCAGTTTTTTAGGAAAAATTATATTTTTTCCATTTATTATATAATATTACATTACAATTTTATAATATATTTATATTATCTATAGATTTTATTTATTCACTTTATTTTGTTTATATTATCTATAGATTTTAGTTAAAAATTGTCAAAGTTTTTATTGGTTTGATTGAAATTTCAGAATTATTTTTATAGCATTTTTAGAATAATTTAAACTAATATTTTCAGATAACTGTATTAAAACTATTTAATCTTTTTTAATCTTTTAAGATATAAAATATATTTCAAGCTTTTTCAAACCATTATGTCCCTCTCGTTTAAATGTTTCTAATAATTGACAGCAAGACATTTTGAGTAACATGTTCTTGAAATGTGCTAGTTAAACGTGCCAGATATATTTTAAAAATATTTTTGATTAATTGTTTTTCTTTAGTTTTTCTGATATTGAAGCAAAGATTTTAAGTTTTCTTTATGAATTGAATATATTTGTAAAGTGTAATTCAAGTTCGACATGCTCAATATAGCCATTTATTCTGGTTGTTATTCATTTGAGAGGCAATGGTAGTCTGATTCAAGTCAATTCAATGGTCTTTCAGTGGAAATTTTCCAAGCATGACAAGTTTTTCACTGCGATTGACTCTGCAATGGGCAATTACAATGTTCATGGGCATGGAGTTAAGCAAGGGCAGGAGGGGTCAGAGCAATAATGTTAATATCCGTATAATGCTATATATTTGATAAATTAACTAAAGACACGGAAGTGCGACAAAGAACGATGCTCAGTAATTGAATGTCACATAAAATGATTGGCAAGTAAAAGAGAAGAAAATTCCTTCACTTATCTATAATGTACATCATATATATATATATTTATTTCTCAATTAGTTTAATTGACAAGAACTTTGACAGTCTGTCCAGCTGCATGTTCAATTTTTATGAAGTCTGTGCAATTTCTTGCTCATTCCCTGATAAGATAGTTGAATGAAATAAACTTTCATTATTTTCAGTGTTAATCAGCACGTTTCACTTGCCTGAGGCGTACAAGAAATTTTTGGTAGGATTGTTGATGTATAATGCAGAACATATATGTCAGAGATCAAATATATTTACTGCATTATATATCAAACAGTTTCTTATACAATAAAAGTTATATAATATTGCGTATATAGAGAGTTTTAAAGAGTTATATAAATCTCTTCATTGTTGGGAAATATTGAGATCTTGATCCCCAGCTCTTGGGAATCGTGAATCAATCAAAACTTGTTTAAATAGACTTCGTATGCTCATAACTTATTTTACAGCTCTTAATATTCCAATCAGATTGACTCTATCAAGTGTTTGCACAATTATCACATGACAATGTCACATAATATGACTATTATAGTCATAGTTAGATATATTTGTTGGCTCTCTTGAAACTCAAGTTGCAATCAAAATAATTTGATTAGACAATTATCAATTATCTACACATATTAGTACAGATCTTGATGCAGATAAAGATATGGCTATATAAAGATATCTATAAACTTATTTCTTTTTTTCGGACTCAGCAATATCAATACATTTTAGCTATATATATACTAGAGATTATAGTTTTTTCTTTAATGTTCGAATTCTAATTGCGAATTTCAAATTATATAATTCTAGTTTCTATATGAAAGCTGCGAATGAACTTTTTAGTTACTTTATTAAATGGGAAATATCTAATATTATATATGTATATACAATATAATAGTATAGTAGCTCAATTATGGTTAACAACATTCTTTTCTATTTCATTTTGGAATTCCATATTTGCAGTTAAGGAACTTACGATAAAGTTCAGTCTAATATTTAGTGGAGCTGATTTGATTAGATACATACATATATGCTTATATAAAATATATATTCTGTTGAGTGCTCTAATTATTAAGAACGTCATTTTAAGTCTCTATCTATATCAACTATATCTTTTATACGAACTTCATTTTTAAGCCTTGAAAATAGAAAAGTTTAGCTTTTTTCTATGTTCCTGTTTCATATAATTCTTGAAGTTGATTTAGTTAATCATCTCCAAGTAAATTAATATTTCTATTATATGGAATATATAATATATTATATATATAGTTTTTTTGCAAGTTTTGTTATCTAATTATAGCTGTAACTAACTGTGTTAACTATAGCTATTGCATGGTAAACTCCCCCCTCTAACAGGACGCCTCTGCTGCTGCTGCTGTGCAAGAGCAATGCAAAATATGTTGTTGTTGTTACAGCTGCTGCTGTTGCTGCTGCTGCAGCAATTGCTGCTTCAGCTGACTTTGCACTTGAATATGCATTTGTTAAGCGTGAGAAGCAAATGGAACTGGTTTTTTTTTATCTTCTACTCAAAAGCACAAAAACTAAAAAAAAATAACAGAAACATAAATAGAAAAAAATATGAAAAAATGGAAAAAAAAATTTTGAAAAAAATTGAAAAAAAAAGAGAAAAAAGTATAATCGATGGGCATACAGCTTTTACCGATTTTTCATATAACTATACTATATATATATATGTATATGCATATATTTATATATGTATGCATAGTTGACACTCATTTTTTAAGTCTTTTAACACACACGCGCACGCACACACACACACACACACACACACACTTTACACACCTCTGCATCCATTTTGGCAGCTGTTGCTGTTGTTGCTTGTTGCTTGTTGCTGTTGCTGTCGTTACTGTTGTTGCTGCTGTTAAAATTCGGTCAATGCACGAGCAGCGCTGGCAAATAAATGAACGCGTAATTTGGCAAATTCTTTTGGCGCGGCGTTTTTTAAATGATTTATTTTTATTGTCGTTTGTATTCAACTTGTTCTGCTGCTGCAGTTGCACTTGTTGTTATTAGCTGTTGCTCTTGCTGCTTTCTTGCTTTCAGCCTAATTGTGCTTAAGTGTGTCATGTGCCGTTATTGTTGTTGTTGTTGCTGCTGCTGCTCCTTCGCACTTTTGCGATCCTGACTAATGGCTCAGAACGTGGCGTGTGTTAATCGCTTCACGAAATCATCAAGACTGACGGCCCGGCCCGCCTCACATAGGCGCGTTGTTGCTGCCGCTGTCGCTGTTGCTGCTGCCGCTGCCGTTGCCGTTGCCATCATCGTCACCGACGCCGTCGCTGTTGCCGTCGCTGCCTTTCGGCATTCAAACACTTTGTGCTGAGCGATTGGCGTCTCTGGCCCCTCCTCCACAAATTGTTTCACTCCCTTCGTTTCGAACGCTTTCCAAATTCCCCTCTCACCGGCCCTGCCATATGATTTAACACTCTCTCTCTCTCTGGCTTGCGCTCTCTCGTTCTCTAGCTCCCCTGTGCGTTTGGCCAGCATCTGATGCTTCCGTGGCTCATTTTGAAAATATTTTGTGACGTCGCAATGGCATTGGAATCAGAATCGGAATTGGAATCGGTTCTAATGTTCAACCGGTTTATTTTGTTGTTGTTCTTGTTGTTGTTTTTGTTTTTCTTCTTCACTTTTCTTCATTTTTGTGCACCCCCGCTTGAGGCAGCTGCGCAGTCGGGCGACCAATTGAGCGCCTGTCCAACAGGTTGTCACTCAGCCAGACGACATGGTCAGGGCATCTGCCGCCACAAGGTGGTTGGGGAGGAGGGGGAGAGGCGATCGTTGATGTTTGTTGTCGCAATTGCCCTACAAAGCAAGGTATATATACATATATACATTTGTATACATTTATCTCTGATCTCTAAATGTAAAGAAAACGATTTTTGCTCCGACTATATAGAATATGGACTGTGGAATACTCTGAGGTCCCCAAGTGCATGCCTCTTGTTATTATTAATTAATTTGTAATCTTTTTAATTAATTTAATCGAATTACAGGGTATTTGCCAGACACCGCAAAGTGCTTGACAATCATCAATTGGCAGCGCCTCAAGCACACGGCTCACGTAGTATTCACGCTGTCAACAAATGATTGTAATTGTTTTGCTGCTTGACAGGCGCGAGAAAATAAAAATAAAAAAAAAATTAAATAAAAATAAGGAAGTAAATAATTCAATGCAGTTGTTAGGGTATTCGTGATTCGTTGCGGCAATAGAAGTGTAGACCCTTTAATGACGCAATTCGTTTATATTTTATTTTATTTTTAATGGAAACGCCGCCTGTCTTTTGAAGAATTAAGATCTCGGCTATTTGGCGATGCACATATGTACAGGCAGGCATATATACTATATACTATATATATGTATGTATATATTATATATATATTACTATATGTTGTTGCTGCTTGTGACAATGGCATTTAAGACTGTCGACATTCATAAGCACAGCTTATATTTTAATTGAAAATGAAGAGACAAATTGGCGCATTTCTTTGAGCGCAGTGCGTGTCGCTGGAGGACGAGCCCAGCGAGAGGTACCGCTATATTTGACCTTGAATCGTTCATAGGTGAGCTGGGCTCACGGTGAATCAGAAGATATCCACAAAGAGAGAAAGTGAGAGAGACGGAGAGAGAGAGAGAGATAGGCTTTCATTAATATGAAAATGTTTAGATCTCTTTAGAGACGGAAAGCGCGAGAAATTGAGAAACAGAGAAGAAAACTTGAAAAACAAAGAAAATAGAAAAAGAAACATGGAGAGAGAGAAAGAGAGGGAGGGAGAGAAATGAGCGCAGCAAAACAGAAAGAAGGAGAAAGAAAGAGAAAGAGAGAGATGAGGGAGAGATAGATAGAGATAGATAGAGATAGATAGAGATGGAGAGAGATATATAGATAGATATGTAGATAGAGACACAGAGAGAGGGAGACCGAAGAAAGGATAAATAGGGAAGAACAATAATAAGCAAATATCGAACAAAGAGGGAAAGGGTGAGGCACATAGAAGAGAGAGATAGACACACAAAATACAAGGATAGAGAAAAAGAGAGAGAGAGATTGACAGAGACTGACTGGAAGAGTGAGAGACAGAGAGAGAGAGAGAGAGTGACAAAAAAAAGAATGAACAAGAGGGAGGGACAAAAAGAGACAGAGAGGCTGATGCAGAAGCAGGTAGTGGCAGTGAGAACGGGAGGAAAATAAAGAAAATATACAAAATTCTTATTTCATATGCCATAGAGAGAAGGATAAAGAGCGACAGAAAGAGATAGACAAATAGGGAAGACAGAGACCAACAGAGGCAAAGGCAGTGGCAGTGAGATTGGGAAACAAATAAAGAGTATAAAGCAGACTTGTTACCTTTTCCACATTTGATTTCCCACGCATGCATCAATATGCATGAATGCAGTGGAATGGCTTTCCGCGCTGTTCAAGAATTTACAGGGTATGAAAAGAATAATCTAACAAGTGCAAATATTTATTTAATTACATTCATTTAACAAGTGTTTCTTAGTCTAAAATATACAAATGTATTATGATTAGTATACTTCTGCATTGCGATATAAATAAGAATTCTGGCAACTACTAGGTGTGCTCATATGAAACCATGTTTCGTGATAAAAGTGAAAAGTGAAATTAATGTAGCACAACTCTTTAAAATATTATAGAAATATTTAGAAAAAAACTATATTAAACAAACGCTAATAGGTAATTTTAAGTAAAATTCAAGACATTTACATTCCCATGCTGTAAGTTAAAAAAAAGAAATAAATAAAAACTAAAAAAATTAAAATTAAATATATAAAAATTTGTCATATTTTAAATTTAACTGTTTTTGTAAACTAGTTTCTTTCTCTATTCATAAATATTATTTTTGTAGTCCCTTCGAATTTAAATATGTTTTAGTGGTATACATAAGCAATATCTGCTTGGCTGTCCTAACCCCTAGGTAAAGATTTACCGAATTTGTGTATATACTTGTTATACATATATTTCATCTGATAAATTATTAAGATCTTATAAGGGTTACGCCTGCTGTAGGTGTCTATGTCATCATAAGTCATATAAGACTGGAATTAATATCTATGATAAGTGAGCTGCTGTGAAACTCTTGCAAAGGTCTATCAAAGGAATCTCTCCTGCTGATGGGGCAAATATACTATAGATATAGAATATGTCTCTTTTAACACATTCGAAATCTATTTATGAGACATTTCAATGTAGACATTTTGAAAATCAGTAACAAATATTATGCAGTCGAATTTAACTTTTCCTTGTGAATGTGACATGCTTTTAGACAAGCGAACAGTGCCTGTGGGAGAACGCAAAGGGTATACCAATTGGCAAACTGGTTTAAGACCAATTTCAATTGCATTTAGCATGTGTTTATATAGTTTTGAATATATATTTCTGAATATATGGATGTATATGTATATATGGTCAAGCTAAGTCAACAAAATACCAAGTGCGTACGCATTGTTCTTAGTTAGATCATCTTGATTAAGATTGTTGCTACTTATTGTAATATCTATATAAATAAATATGTGTAAATATATATATATAGAAACAGTTGGCTAGTTGGCCTCCTTCTGCATGTGAGCCTAAAAAACAAATAGAAATAAAAGAAGAAGAAAAAAAAAAAAAAAAGAAAACATGCAATTAAAATGTTTTGCTTTTCGCTATTGTTTCTATATGGTTTGCTATGTATGATATTATTATTATGAACTGTTGCTCAGCCGTAAATATGTATACGCTATGCTAACTATATACTTACTATCTACTTACTATCCATTTCATACTGCTGCGACTTTCGTTCTTTGTTAGTGATGTGAGCGTGAAACGTGAGCACGAAAACGTTCTTATATGCTGGGAAACGATGCAGTTTAGTCGTCGATTTAGTTTTCGATTTTTGAAGTCTTAGATTCTTTAGATTAATATAAATATAATTATAAATATGTAGCATATGTTAATATATCATTATAAACACTATTTAACAACTCATGTTTATATTTGCATACAGTTTGTAAGATCAAGCAATCAGTTGAGCAAACGTTGGAGTAAACTAGGAACGCTATGAATTGATAAAAAACTAGATGAACTAGAGCACTGTTATATGCTGCATATACAGTCAATGTAGGCTCGGTAATTAATACTTAATAATATCATATTGATTGCATATGTATAGTTCGATATGTAGAGTTGAGAGATACAGAACATTTTTCACAGTCTTGAATCTAGTATTAACAAGTTTTTCTCTCTGCTCTATATATCGATTTATATACTTTAGAATACATAAAAAAATGTATATAAAATTTATAAAGAAAATCATATATTATTTTGGGCAATATTACAAAAATTGTTATGATAATAATTTTTATGCTATATCAATCTATGTATGTATATGAATAGATAGAAATTTGTATATAAATTTTTGTTTCTACCTCCAAATTCGAAGAGCTACAGTCTTAGAGCTTAGAACAGCAGGGATTTTTTCAGCCCTATCCAGTCAATATGACACTATATGGTATAGGTCTTCTTCCTATATATAATCTATTAGGTATTGTAAGTGAAGCTTATTCTAGTTTTAAGGAACTTTTTACCAGCTCTACACCCACTCGATCTATATCTTGAGCAAGGCAATACAAATTTTTAACTCATCAGTGGTTAGGGTGTTATGTAGTCGTTGCCAGTCAGTGTCGTGCGCATGCGTCCATCTCTAAGCATCTGAGCGGCATATTGCCGTTGTCTTAAACGTTTTTTTAGTGACGCTCGAGTTGTCGCTGTGCATAAAACTTGTTGCTGCTCATTGCTATAGTTGTTATACTATTTATTTACTGTTGTTTTTAGTTATTATTACTTTGTTGTTGCTCTTGTTGTTGTTGCTGTGTGGTGACAGCAACTTCTTAAACGGCATTTTCTAAATTGAGGTACGCCTGTGTGGCATACCTTCGGCCCCGGGCTGAGCGAAAGTCAAAGGCCAACACACCGAGGGCGGTAATTTCAACAGTAGAATGAATGTGTAGAAAGTGAAAGACCTTCTGGAAGAAAACAAAAACAGAAGACAGTTCGGCTACACCAGATGCTAGAGATTGGGCTTGTGTGTGTTTGTATGTGGCTCAAAGGCGGGTAAACCAGGCCAACGCTGGACAGGGGCAAGTCCAACCTGTCTCTGGGCATTGGAGGTCAGCCATCCTGAAAGCAAAGCCAGAGCCTCAAAACGTCATTTCGAATGCCTGGCAGAGTTTATAGCGCACATGTCCAGTCAAGTATCTGGGATGCGTATAAAATCTGATGGGTGAAAAAAAAAGTAATAAATAGAACTCACGTCAAGCGTCACCATGCCAGTAAGTGCAAGCCGAACGACTGACACAGCTAATAAAAGAAATGATTAAACAGTGGGGCCAGTCAATTGTTAAGTGCTTAAATTCTTCAGCACAGCCTTACGTGTTCACAAATTTCAATTTCCATTTCGATTGCAAGGGCTAAGTGGCTGAAGTCTGCTGATTACGCACTTAAGTTTATTCACATGTTAAATTAGCTTGGAAACAGGCAAAACTTTTTTCTTTGTCACATTTTTGTTCAGAATATCTTTTAGCCAGCTCTGAGAACAATGATTCCATAACGGAGACAAGTGAAGTTGGCTGTATCTGTAAGAACATTAAGTTGGCTGTGCTGAGATCATTCAATTTTGTCTGAATACGTTACGGCATTATAATCGATTATATATTTCAATTTGTGGGCAGCTCTAAGCATTTTCCGTCAATTTTCTGAACTGTATTTAAAATAAATTATAAAAAACAAAACAATTTGATAACAGGAATTAATTTTAATGCCTCCCAAATGTTGTTGTCAATTTTAATTGGAACGCCCCAAGGGAGCAGGAAGAGCGGAATGAAAACAATCGGAGAGATGAAGAGACATAGAGGGGCATAGATAACGATAGGAGGGGCTCGACAGAGGACGGGAGAGAAGACGGAGACGGAGAGAGACGGAGACGGAGAGGAGACGGAGACGGAGACGGAGACGGAGAGGAGACGGAGACGGAGACGGAGACGAGACGGAGACGGAGACGGAGACGGAGACGGAGACGGAGACGGAGACGGAGACGGAGACGGAGACGGAGACGGAGACGGAGACGGAGACGGAACGGAGACGGAGACGGAGACGGAGACGGATACGGAGACGGAGACGGAGACGGAGACGGCGACGGAGACGGAGACGGAGACGGAGACGGAGACGGAGACGGATACGGAGAGGAGACGGAGACGGAGACGGATACGGAGACGGAGACGGAGACGGAGACGGAGACGGAGACGGAGACGGAGACGGAGACGGAGACGGAGACGGAGACGGAGAGGAGACGGAGACGGAGACGACGGAGACGGAGACGGAGACGGAGACGGAGACGGAGACGGACTTAGACTTATACGGATACGAGACGTATACGGAGACGGAGACTTATACTGATACGGATACTTATACTTATACTTATACTTATACTTATACTTATACTTATACTTATACTTATACTTATACTTATACTTATACTTATACTTATACTTATACTTATACTTATACTTATACTTATACTTATACTTATACTTATACTTATACTTATACTTTATTTAAATTATTTTTAGTTTGTTATTTTCAAATTGCATCGCGCACAATTTCGCACCACTGTGCAGCGCCATTGTTAATTCTCATCTATGATTAGATCGACAATTTGCAATGCTTCGATGATTCGACGCAGGGCAACTAAATGCCATAACCACGACGACATCTACGACAAAGCAGCCAGAACATTGGCTAGGAGAAAAGAGAAGCTGAAGGTGAAGGAGCTGCTGGAGGGGGTGGAGGAAGAGGAGGAGGAGGAGTTATAGCAGAGTTAAAGGCAGAGCAGAGGCAGAAGCAGCGATGGCGACAACGCACTCCGCACTCCGGTAAGCGACATCTTCACTCAAACGTTACGGGCTAACGTTCACGCAGCCAAAACTCGCATTTAGTTGGGGGCTTTTGAGTTTCTCCTGCGCATGTGAGGCGTTTGCTTTTGGCGGCGGGTCGGTGGATTTGTTGGTTTTGGGTCTTAAGCTGGGTCGTTTTGTTCATTTGTTAGCGAGACTCGCAGCCAAACGGTCGCGCACGCGTTAATTCCAAGAATTTCTGGACAAGCATAATCCATTTGCCTCGTTAGCCTCGTTGGCAATCTCGTTAATATAGATATATATATAGATATATATGTGTATATATTCGTATATATATATGTATATATAGCGAGAGAGTTATATATATATCTAGATATACATATATAATGCCTGCCTTTCATATAGTCGTAAAGCTGCTAATGCTGCGCCTGCTGCTGGCCAGTTTGTCGGGTCTGTCGGGTTTATCGGATTTATCATGTGCCGCATACGACTTTGGCTATCATCCCAGCGCCGAGGAGTTTGATAGCCTGCTGCGCGAGACGCGCACCTGGACGCGCGATCTGCTGGCCAGTGAGCGACGACGCGAGAACTTTGTGCCGCGCTACAATTATCGAGAGCAGGCGCACAGGCAGCAGCAGCAGCAACAGCAGCAGCAGCAGCAGGAGGAGCAGCAGCAGCAGCAGGAGTTGGACTTTCAGCTGTTTAGTGATGATCAGAATGTGCAGCAGCCGTATGTCTACGAAACGGTCGCCTCTTTGGAGCCACCGCAGCAGCAGCAATTGCCTGACACAGTCTATGGACCAGCGCAGCATGTGCAGAGCGGACTCATAGAGATCACGGATAATCTACCAGCGGCAACAGCAATAAGAAACAGCAGCAGCAGCAGCAATGGGAGCGGGAGCAGCAGCAACAATCGCAGCAATTTTCCCATTTTCTTTACCAATCCCGCTACGGGCATTGTCTATGCCATTAGCGAGGTGGGCCTCAACACCAAGTCTCAGCCCTGGCCTAGCAATGGCAGCGACAGCGATGCCATTGACATCTATGTGACCAAGGCGCAGTATGATGCCGATTTGCAGGCGCTGCGCCAGCGCTACGAGCAGCAATGCGCGCTAAGGCCAGCTACCGTTGGCACTGCTGCTGCCGCTGGCGCTGCAGCTTCATCCGCAACGCATTCGGTGCTGTCGACGCCCAGCTTGAGGCCGCCGGCGCCAGTGAGCACAGCCCGGCCACAGATTATACGGCTGCAAAAGCCAAAGAAGTCAACGTCATCGAATGCCAGCACAGCTGCCGGGCACAACAAATTGCTGCACAAGCCGCCGCCCATTATGGTGGCCAGCGGTGCGACGGGCAGCATAAGCGATCAGCTGCTGAAGCTGCCCACGACGACGACGACGACGACGACGGCGCGTCCGCGCACGCAGAAGCCGAAGCGCAATAGGCGCAAGAAGAAGAAGAAGCGGAAAACAGTGAAACGACGACCGGGTCAGAAGCTGTCGGTGACCACCACAGCTGGGCCACAAATTGTGATGGGCAAACGGACGACGACCAGCGTTCGGCCGCCAACCGCTGGACACACAGCCACACAACTGGAGAAGCCGCATATGCCGCGACCCACAGCTGGAGCTAGCGGTAGTGCCGGCGGCACCGTCTTCAGTGATCAGCCCTTTGTGGTGTCCAGTGGATTTATCGAGGTGCCACATCGTGTGAGACGTCGCTCGCTGGATGCGCTGCCCGCCAGTCCGGCAGGTGCTCGACCCGTTAGCAGCGGTCGTCGTCGTCCGAGCGGTGGCGGCAGTCGACGGCGCAGCTCAAGCAACGGTGGACGGCGGCATGCCAAGAGCAGCACACAGAGTGGCACGACCAAGCAGAAGGATAAGTCGCCAGCGGGCGACAGTGGCTATCGAGTGCCCCACGCGGTGCATCTGCTGCACGCCAAGCGCAATGGCAGCGGGGATGGTGGCAAGGGCAGGAAAGGTGGCAGCGGCGAGGATGACTTTGATTTGTTGGAGCTCATAGCCGGCGATGATTATGATGACAACGATGATAACTACTTCGAGGATAAGGAGCAGACGGAGCATGCAAAACGTAAGAAGCATCAGAGCAGCGGCAGCAATCAGCGGCCTTCGCAGGAGAACAGCAGCTCGGCGGAGGAAGGCGCCGATTTTGGTGCAATGGTTGAGGAGCGACCCAGTGTGATTGTCGGTAACAATAAAATTAGTAGCAGCAGCACAAGCACCAGCACCAGCAGCACCACCAGTAGCACCACCAGCAGCACCGCTCAACCCGCAACAGCTGAGTCCACAATCAGCTCCGAAGAGCAGAAGCAGGAGTCGACGGAGAGCGAAGAGACGCTATCATCGACCAAGAACAGTTTGAGCAAGAAGCGCATTCGACGACGTCCGCCTGGCGAGAATCACAGCTCCGATGAATACTACGATGATGACGAAGATGATGATGATGATGACGAGGAGGAGGAGGGAGCAGCAAGTGATTCAGATTCATACTCCGATACAGGCATTGGCAGCTTCTTTCGCATGATTTTCTATCCCGTGCAAGTGGCAATGGCGCGCATCTTTGATGGCTTTGGTGGTCAGTCCGAGGAGGAGAATACGGAGGTTCATACAAAGCCAAAGTATCCCAGCTATACGCTCTATCACAGTGCGCACAGCAGCAAGGGCGGCGCTGAGATTACGGAGGAGGAGGAGGACGAGGACGAGGATGATGACGATGATGGCAGCTCGTTAAGCAGCTGGTTTGGCTCCTGGTTCGGACTGGGACGACGCACCAAAAAGATTGGCAGCACCACAGCGATGCCAGTGGCGCCGCTGCCACTGCCCACGCCAGCCCCGGCCACAACCACTGAATCACCCGGTTGGATGGAGTCGTGGTTCGGCTTTGGCAAGGCCACAACGGAGGCGTCCAGTGAGGAGTCGGACTATGACAGTGAGTAGCAAACGTATGAGGATTGAGAGTCGTGTTACCTATTGTATACACATGCGAGGGTAGCTTGTAAAAATATGCGAATTTAAACTAAAAGAAAATGGTATTTGGAAATGTAACAAATTCATTTATTCGGCATCATCTTTAAATCATATTTTTCTTTAAAGGAGAATATTGTTAAAGAAAGATAAAAAGTTACAAAATAATTTTGTTTTAATTAAATTTTTTTTTTTTTTAATTTTTAAGTATTAAATTTCAGCAGTTCTGAATTGAATTTGATTTGAATGCAATTAATGGAAGATAAGCAATTGGATATTTATATAGGCAATACAAATCAAATACAAAATATAAATAAAAAAAATTAATTTTTTTAAATAGTGATTTATAGTTAATGAATCAATATATTCAATATTCAATCGATTCATTTAAATAGGAAATTTGTAAGTTACCCTCGCAAATTAGTTTGAGTTTTTATGAATATAGGCTTTTGCTCACATCGTAAGAGCTGCAATCTAACACTTCCCAAATGTTTATTGCTTAGTTAGAGCTGCAAGACGACACTCTTAATATTTTCACTTAAAATAATCACTTTATTATGGACATGAAATATGCTAAATGTAAGCGCACAACAGCGTATCAATTAGTCATGCGTATAAGAGAGCCTCTAATTGACAGCTGGCAATTTCTCAGATTGGAGCGAGTTGAGCACACCTCGTTAATTCGTGTGATAGGCGGCACACTGACCTGCTCTCCGATCTAACGGCAGTCTAGATGGCCAGCCAGAAGCTTCTGGCTGAATAGCTCAGTTAGTCTTCATGCTTTCTGCACAGTCTGAGACCCGTTTGAATGCTTTCGATCCGCTGGGTCTGTCTAGTGCCATAGATCTCTATCTGAAACTCGATCGGCTAATCATTTACTGGGTTAATTTAAGTGACGATGTTTTCTACAATGTTGCAGAGTGGTTTGCTGGCTGGTTTGATCCGACGCCCAAGCCAAAAACTCGTCGCCGCAAAACGACATCAACGACTAGCACAACGACAACATCGACGACAACGACCACTTTTCCCACTCCTCAAGTGCCCATCCTGACGATTGTGGATCCGTTGCGTAATCCACAGAATTGGATTGGCATTTTGGCGCATCACATTGTGAATGCGACGGGTGGTGCAGTCGGTGGCGTTGGCAATGCTGTTGTCTCCAGCACCACCAAGAATCCCCTGCTGCAGGCGCTGGTCACACGCGTCACCAGCACAACGACAGCTCAGCCGGAGCTGCCGCGTCGCATCAGCTATGACAAGTATCAGATATGGCGTCTGAAGCCGCAGGATGAGCCCCAGGTGCGGGCACTGGAGCAGTTCAAGAAGGGCGAAGATGGCAACAAGCTGCAGTGGCTAAAGGGGCCCAGTCTGAGGTACGATCTAGAGCGAAGATATCTTATTTTATTAATTTATTTATTTTACAAATTTTGATTTTAGTTTTTAATACAATTTTTACATTTATTTCTTTTTTAATGTCAATTGAACTTAATTTTTAATAATCAATTTCAGAGGTCTTACCGATGTTCTGGTGCCACCCAAGATGCTGGTGGACTTTCAGGGCACACTTAACTTTGAGGGGATTGCCCACGAGGTGCTCATCTTTGATGTGGGCAAGGCGATTGCCTATGAGCGCAGCAAGGAGGAGTATTTGTACACAACTCCAGCGGCGACGCGTCGACCCATCAAGCAGCCAACTGCACCACCGCCCATGACCTGGAACAAGTATTACGAATACGATGACATCTTGCACTATCTGGAAACGTTGCGCATGCGCCATACACAGCTGATTGAACTGATTCACATCGGACGCTCCTTTGAGGGTCGTCCCCTGATTGTGGTCAAAATCGAGTCAAAGCAAATGGCCGCTGCGGCGAGTGCGGCAGCTGCTTCCAGCCATAAACGGCTCAAGCACAAACGTCGCTCCGGTCGAGCCAATGCGGTGTTCATTGAGGCCGGTGCTCAAGGCCTGGCCTGGATAGGACCCGCCACAGCCACCTGGATGATCAGCGAACTGTTGCGCTTGATGCGCACGAACAGTGAGTAGATAAGAGCTAGTCTAGAGTTATTCAAAAATGAGTTTATTATTCTATAAAATATAGAGTAATGCAAGGGAAAATCCAAAATTAACTAAAATCTAAATTTATCTATCGGTTGGCATCTTAGTTTTCAAACTGAGAAAGTCTAGCTCGTAGGTTATGAGAGAGACACAGTTAATTTTTTATTGAGTAGATTCTCTTTGGGTTTACATGCGATAAATGTTTAATATAGACAACTATTAATAATAAATTATTGTTCCCCATATGGTGGTAGGGGTAAGGACCGTTCTTGCAAGGAACATAACCCAAGTATATTTACAGCCTCTAGACCAATCTACTCTCTTCATTAATGAACAAGTATAAACAGTGTCTTCTCTTTGATTAGCCTTAGTCCTTTTACCTTAGGAACTCATTTATAAGCTCATTGTCTAATCACCCAAGCCACATGCGAGCCGATGTCTTAAGATAAAATAAGATTTGGAGTAAGATTTCTCCCATTATCGCCTTTTATGTAAGACGCTTAAGGCCTAAGGCTTAGCCAGATGCTTAGAAAACTTTCTATTATAAAGAAATATTTAGCTGTACTGGGAAAATCAACCCTATCTAATCAACCCTATTCACACAATCAAAAAAAAACTTCTCTCAGGCAAATATAAGCACAATTTAATTTTTGTTCTGGGAATTGGCTAAAGTCATATAGTTTGTAGTTGGGTTCTGAATTTGATACGTTCAATTTTGATTCAATGGATTGTTGGTGTTGTGTGCGTGCAACTGCGCCTGCTTCAACGTCGACAGAAAAATCCGTTGACGGTCTCGCGCAGCCAGATGAGCCATGTGGGTGGTTGCTTCATTTCGGTTAGGATGGCATTGCGGCGGGATCTGTCGAAAATCTTACGGCCCTGACAATCAGAATATCTCTGCTTTAGAGATCTCCTGCAGGTGGTCTTTGAGGCTGGTTGCTGGGCGCAGCACTTGGTCTTCGGATTGGGCAGCGGATGCGGGTGTGGATGTAGTTTTGGAACATTGCTCGGCCTGCATTTGCTGAGGGCACGTTTTTTCGGTAGCAGCGATGGCTTACAGCTCGTCGATGAGCCGGGCTTCATGATGGCATTACTCGGATTGGCATGACAGCAGCCGTGACTGTGCGTGAACATCGTTATGGAAAAGGCAAGCACCAGCAGAGCGAACACAATGCCAATGGCCACATGCACATTGCGATCGGCATTGATCAGATCAACCATTAGCTGAACGACATAGTAGCCAAGGGTTATCCAAAACGTGAACGTGCAGATGGCGAAGAAGCTACCGGGTAGAAGAAATTGATTAGAAAATGTTGACCGAGTAAGGAGTTACCCAGACGGTAGCTGAAATCGCGAATCTGGAGTGAGGACTGTCGGCTGAACGGACGGACGGACGGTCGACTGGACGGACAGTCAGACGGAAAGATAAGCAGACGGACAAACGGAGGGACGACCAGATGAACGGATGGGCGTGCAGATACAGTCGACTAGATATCCGAAAATGATCGGTTGGAGGCCCGATAGATATCCTATAGATATCCGATAGATATCCTATAGATATCCGATAGATATCCGATAGATATCCTATAGATATCCAATAGATCTCCGACTACAAATTCCATCAAGAATATATATTCCCCGCTACGTGCTCATCTGCCTACTATCTTCACGCATGGGTATTATGGCTGATCAGCTCTACACTAAATAACTAAACTACTTACACCAGTATGCCCAGCATTTCAATTAGAAAGGTTACAGCCGCGTTCACAGTTTCATTGTTGCACACATGCACTCCCTTGGAGACGTCCTTGTCGGAAGATCGTTTGCAAGACTTTGCACAATCATTGTTGATGCCGCAGTTATCCTTGCAGAATGTGTGATCAAGGCAGATGGTGCGACCGCTGGCATTTAGTAGGCCCTTGTTTCCTTGCAGATGAATGGGCAGGCCGAGTGTGTCGCGTCCTTGCATCGAGGTGGGGTCCACATTGATAAATGGAAAGTTAATGCTGCAACCGGATCTCATTGGGGCATTGGATCCGTCCGCTCGGGGTATGCCCTCGGTCATGCTCGACTTGCGACCGAACTCCATGGCACCAAAACCCACAGTGGGTGGTCCCCCGACTCCGTAGCTGGGACCGGCACGCTGATATTCCCAATACTCAGAGTCTCTATCGTGGCTACGTCCATCGTTGTGGTCGCTACAGTGGCAATCACTGTCGTTACTTCCGACATGCGATGTCGCATCCATTGACCATTCGTTAATGCTACGATTTGAATAGAGCTGCTCAGCGCCCATGGTCCAGTCCCGGCCCTTCTGGCCTATTTCATCGGTTCTACAAATGCTACATTGTGCGAATGGATTGGAGCTTTTGCTTAGCAACATAGCCTTCGCCTTCTCCTTGCACTTGCGACATGGACAGGGCAAGGATTGCGATCCCTGCCGCTGCGGAGACGAGCAAGATCCGCCACTCGTTGGCGCATGGCAAGAACACTTGTTTGGCATTGCGCTACACTAACCAAGATTTCACCAAAAAGTGAATATTTTCAAAACAAAAAATTTTGCCCAAAGACTAGCACTGACAGATTCTATATACAAATTATTTACTCAGCTCAGAGCTGACTGACCTGGCCATAATACCCACTTGGATCGAACAAAATTTAACAGAAAATCAATTTAACAGAAAATGCTTAATAAATTATATTCTCGTTAATGAACTACTGTAGAAATAATATATCGATAATTATCGAGTTACTGCTTTTTCATTTTTTTAAATTTAATAATTAATATATAATATAATTATTTAAGAGGAAATTCCCTTCCTTTTTTAGAAACCGATGAGGATCACGAGTTTATACGCAACACGACGTGGTACATAATGCCCGTGCTGAATCCGGATGGATATGTGTATAGCCATGAGTACGATCGCTTCTGGAAGAAGTCCCGTTCGCAGCATGTGGCCAAGGCGCCCGCTGGACTGCTCGACTCGGCCATGACATGGCTGCAGCAGAAGCGGCCAGGCGACAAGATTTGCTATGGCGTTGATCTGGATCGCAATTGGCTATATCACTGGGGCAAGCGGGGCAGCTCGAAGGCGCCTTGCAATGAGTTCTATGCGGGTCCGTCGCCCTTCTCGGAGCCGGAAACCAAAGCGCTATCCGACTTCCTAATGGACTATCGCACACAGATCAAGGTAAGCACTGGAAGGGGCGTCTATATAGATAGGTAGTATTGTATATATATATATATCCTTGTCTTCCCAGCTGTATATATCGCTGCAGGCTTACGGCCAGGTATTATCCTATCCGGTCAAGGCCAATTCCACCTTCAACTCGGAGCGCATGGATGACTTCCTGGACGTGGCGATGGTGGGCACGGATGTGCTGCGTCGCCGTGGCAGCAAGGCGCGCTATAAGGTGGACTCGGCTAACGATTTGATTGAACAGCGTTCGGGTATGTGAGCTGAGCAGATGCGTCATATGAATGGTTGCCCAATCTCTATCTCTCTCTCTCTCTCTTATCTATCTAGGTTGTGCGGATGCCTTTGCTGCCTACGAGATTGGCATACCCTTTAGCTATACCCTGCAGCTGGCGGACAATGGTGTGCATGGCTATCTGTTGCCCAGCAGCGCCATTGAGAGCACGGCGCGCGATGCCTTTGAGATAGTTAGCGGGATGCTGGATTACATCTGAGACGAAGCGGTGGAGTTGTTGGAGGAGGATGCGAATGTCAACCATTAGTTCCTTTTCGACTGCGATTTGGCTACGGATACGGATTCGCATTCCTGTGCTTACAATATTAAGGACGAAACCAACGCTATATAGTATATGCATATATATATTAATATTCATACTCAATATGTTAAACATTTCATATCTTATAGTGCTTTTTTTTTCTTTTTTTTTATAAATATATTTATTAAAATATTTGTTCATATTTTCTTAATATTTATTTACTTATTAAACGTAACAGAAAAAAAAAGAAATTAATCTAAGCTTAAGTTAAATGCTTCAGTTTTCCGTGTTTTCAGTTCAATTTTGAAGAGGTCTTAATATAAATATATATAATATGGGACAACGATGGGCCAAGGAATTGCTCGAATTTTGATATAAGTCTTAATAGTTATAACAATGAGTAAGGCTTGGCAGTAGTGCTTAAGGCCAACAATTAACAATTAAACAATAACATTTAATTATAAATTAAGGCACTCGCTGGATTGTATGGGCCGATGCATCAGTGCAGGCCCATGGAGAGACCAATTCGTTCGGCGAGTGAGGCGAAGTTCGTATAGAGCTCGTTGCCGCTGAAGTAGAGGCCGATAAGCAATTTGAATTGTGCCTGGGTCAGTGGGTAGGATTCGGTGGGCAGGACAATGATGGCGTCGACAGCGTTCTGTTTTTGTTTCTGCTTGGAGGCCTGCACCATTTCCAGGTAATTGCAAAAGGCCGCGGCACACTTGGCTATGTGCCGCACCAGAGTCGAGGTGGTGCACTGCTGCAGTACGGGACGGCTAATGAGTTCGGCAACAATTGAATACATATCGAATATAATGAGATCGGGCCGCGGCTGGCAGTCGTACAGTTCGATAATGCGACGAGGTGCGCTCTCAATGTCCTTCAGCGTGATGCTCATCCAGCGCTCCATGTGAACGAGCGAGCGCGGCTTCTTCAGTGTGGCTGGCAAATTTAATTGTTGTTGGGTCAGTAGGAGTACCTTTTTGTCGTGGTTGACACAATGTTCGCATAGCTGCATTCGAACAAGGATTAGCGAAAATTTGCAGCAGATATGATCAATGGAACGGGACTTACCTTCAGCATAGGACGGCTGTATTCGCCATTTGGCGAGAGGAAAATGTGATTTCTTATGAGCTATAAATAAAGATATTCATAAATTCATCTATAAGAATGCATATTGTAATAAAATTAGTTAACTAACGTCGTCCTCTGAATTGTGGAGCATATCTGCCGGTTTTTAATTGAGCGCTTTAATATCTGACTGAACAAAAATTCTACACTTCAGGGTTGCTGCCAATAAATCGATAGGCCGACTTGCCTGTATTACAGTTACCGATATACCACACCATTTCTTTTATCTCACCATTCTACGGTTTGCGGGCTTTTTAAATTATTAATAACATGTTTGTTTGTTAAATCTATATACATATTACTATTACTGTTTAAAACTTACCCATATCATACTAAGTGAATTTTTTATTCATTAAATGACAATTTATTTATTATTATATCTCTCGTTTTAAGACTTGAAATTGTATTTTGAACATAGTTAACATTGTGTTTGCATAACAATGTAAATTACTTACGTTAACGTCACTTTCGAACGAACAGACTGAGTTAAAAGTTCAATTGAGTAATAACATTGCCATTTCGAGTATAACAGAGTGCCACTTTCACCACACTGCTGTAAACGGCCGGCAGTTGAGGCTGCCTAATTGCAACTGGTGTGACCGAGATAAACATATAACTACAGCAGAGCGAGATAAATATACAAACTAACGCTGTAAACTCAACACAACCGTGCCGTGCCGACGAACGAAAGAGCGCACAAAGCGTAACGTGAGAGAATGAAAAAAATCATCAAGTATAGAGGCCAAAAGCAAACGCAGCAGTTAGGCAAATTTTAATATTTTTTGATTAATAATTGAAAGTATCGCACGCTGGCTGCATTAACAAGAAAGTGAATGCAAGCGGCACATAAATTGCGGTAAGATAAACAGCCAAATCGAACAGCAAATAGCCAAAAAATTGGAAGAAGCGACGACGACCAACCAACATACACACACACATACATATATACATATACTCCGACATATACGCTCGCACACAAACACACAGACACACACGCACGCATACTCCAGTGAAAAAGTGCAAGCCGCGAGCGCTTTTGAAGGCGTGAAGCACAGATCAGCTTCAACAAAGTTTAATCAAATCACAAAGAAGACATGCAAATTTGATTGAAACTCTTGTTATGGCCAGATGCTGATGTTTGCAAACACATTTCCGTGTTTTTAGGAAGGCAACATCGAACGGGCAAACGGCACTTGCCGACGACGACTACTGCTGCGACCGCGATAGAGCCCATACACACATACAAACACACACATACACCTAAACACAGTCAAATACAGCACGCACAAATTCATACACACACATATATATATCTATATATACATATATATATATATATAAATATATATACATACACACCCGCGCGTTCCGCAGTGTGGAGCAGGAGCTACAGGAAGACGTAAGGCACAGTGAGGAGGGGCAGAGGCAGAGGAAGAGGCCCGGCAGCCAGGCATCGCAGCGCTGCCGCCATTATCTTAAAAAGAAACAGAGGGAACAGCGCGGGTCGACAAGTTGATGCCACTGCTGACTACCGTTACTATTGTTGTCATCGTCGTCGTTGTCGTCGTCTTTGGCCAGGAGGAGCTCTGCACCACATAAATATCAACAACAACAATAACAAGAGAAGCGTATTGGCGAAAACTTTGCATTGATGGTAATGCATGCTAGAAAACCGCAGCGTATGAACGATGGGTAAATTTCAATTTTAATAACATTACGCCCATATCTAACCACGCATATATACACCATAGAAATACATGTAGAAATAGTTGTATGTAGTTACTAAAACCTTAGTGATACCAATTTGTGTGCATTCGGTACGTCGAAAAGCCCTAAAAACTTAAACGCCAACTTTTGTTTACATATACATATATGTACGCACGTTCCGTGCTGCTGCTTGCTGCTTACACACATACTCACACACACTCACATATACACATGCACATGCTTATGTCCCCGCCCCGCGAATCGTGATAGTGACCACATCTACATAGATGACTATGAATGTGTGTCTGTGCGTGTGTAATTGTATGTACGAAACATATGTGATTTCTGCAAATGCTGTAGTGAAAGAAAAAAAACGTTAATTGATGTGTTGTTTGTTGCATATTGTCATCTTGTAATATTTAGTTTGCTTGATTTTGTTTCCATTGCGATGCTCTCGTTTAGCGTGCTTTGGCCCATTCTCTAAACGTTCGTTTTGTTCATTCGCTGTGTGTTTCGTGTTGCCGTCTACGTCAAGTTATTCACCACACTGTATGCGCCTCTCGCTTGCACACTCTCAATGTCTCAGCTGTATAGTACGCTCTCCCTCTCACTCCCTGTCATCCCATGTCACTTACCGCTGCAGCAGAAAGAAAATCGGTCCAGCCTCAAATTCTTTTTGATTGGAGACGAGACCTGTCAAGGACCTAAACTGCAGCTGAATTAGAACTTAATCTTTCACATTAATTTGTTGCTTAATTTTCATCGTTTGCTTAATTGCATGCTAATTTCATTTGATTACGAACTAACAATTCCGTTGCCTTTCATCGCAAAAACAACTCACATCCAAATTACCTCGAATCAAATTGAAATTCTTAGATTTTTTTTTGTGGGTAAATATTTTGCCGAATATCATTTGGTCACATCATAAACAAAAGAAGCATCACAAACGCTTTATTTGTGCATCTTTTCCCATTTCCATTAGAATTGCACCTACTGCACGGCAAAAGAAAAATAATCTAAAACATCATTAAAATGGATATGAATGAAGATTTGATCGATTCAGAATCGGAGGCTGGGATATGAATGAAGATTTGATCGATTCAGAATCGGAGGCTGATTCGGGCCCCGACTCGCTTTGGAGCGGAACCCCAAGGGAGCCCATCAATGATGTTCGCCAATATACTGAAAATATTCCACGACATTTGGCCTTACTATGCAACAATCGAATATATAATCTGGTGCTCGATGGCGACTATGTTAATATCGGGTATGGGCTAGAGAAGTGCACCATAACAATTGACCTGGGCGATGAGGTGGCCAATCAGCTCTTGCCCTAAGCAATCCCGAACCTCTCATCGCTGAAGAATCCGACCACCTTCCGGGTATTACCGAAGAACCCATACCATTTAAATTGTTAAGCCATCATTCAGTGTTGTCTATACGGTTTGCAAATGTGTCTACGATCACAACAACAAGTTAATATCTAGCAAAATTGCCCATCATCCTATATCTGAGGATGAAACTGATGAGGTCGAGGATGCGGGGTCGAATATATGTTTCCCAATGCCGATGGCAATACCAATGACAATGATCATGGCTTCGATAATGTTGAGGATGACTACGACGATGGCGATGATCTGATGAGGCCAACTCCATGCATTCTCATGAAATTTAATCCATAATAACTCTAAAACAAAGCACTCTTCCACACTAATTCACTAAACATAAACAACACCAAAGAAATATTGAAACAAAACAAGATTAACTAATAAATAATTCTTTTTTAAGATTGTTAACATTACTTGTTGCTTTTGTGTTGCATGAACCTTGCTTTCAATCAGTTTATATTGTTTATATATGTATATATATTGTTTATATTCAGTTTGTACTAAGAATATAGACTAATTACTGCAACTCTACTAAAATGTTAATTGATACACTTAAATTGATTGTTTACTCTCTTGATTTACAGGTACTTTGAGAAGCATACCAGTCACACATCCTACCAGGTGAGCAAGGATTATCCATAGACGAGAGAGCCCAATACCAGAATAACAATATCAAAAGAATACTCGCCTCTACCACAACTCTCAGCCACACTAAAACTTGTATTACTAATACTAATATTAATCTCCTATGTTTGTTAGAGATTGTAACTCAACTCATAAGCTTTCCCTAATTTATCTAATCTGTTATCTGTTACTGCTTATCATTTATATTGCTAAATTAATCCCATTTTTGTATGCAAGTCCATAGACTCATGATTGTTTGTTTCATAGAACCATTTTGGAATCCTTTTTTCTTCTGTTTTTTATTTCACATTCACATTCACATTCACTTTCTTTTTGGTTTGTTTTCTGTGCACCCGTGTGTGCTGTATATATAAAACATACATATATAGAGACGGTGTGTGTTGTGGGTGCTATCATTATCATTCGACATGCATATAGCTGATATACACGATATATATATGATATGCATATATATATATATATATCGATATCTGTCTGTATGTTGTACTGACGCTACTTTCATTTGTCACCCCCTCTCCAATCCACTTCGCATTTTGGGCACGCGGCATTGCAGCGAATCAAACGAACTGATCTAACTAATGTACACACGTAATTAGAGTAACACTTGGATAAATCTACATTTCAAACACTGGAAGTCACAACATTTCTAAATCAAACAACAACAATAACAATCGAAAATGTTTAAACTTGTTCCGAATTGTAACGCGTTTTAAATCGAAAACTTAATACGAATATATGTATATGTTTATATGTACGTATATATATATATATTTTATTGGAAATACTAGCGAAATATCAAATCATTTTTATTCAACATATTACGGTAAATGCATAATTTTGATAAACGAGAATCTTTAACGAACTTCAATTGCCAGACCAAAAACAAATATTAACAAAAACAAAAACCAAACACCAAAGAAGCAAAAGCAATAAACAATTTACTTAGTATTTATTAAAATAATAACAAAAACAAACAACAAACATATTGAAAAGTAGCCTTAAAAATCAAATCGAACATAAAACTCGCAGCATATGAATAAACAAGCATCAACAGCAACAACAACACAAACGTGCCTAAGCCATAAACAGCATTAACAATTGGATATATATATATATATATATATATCTATATATATATATAACGTTAAAGAAGGAACGAAGGAAGGAGCAAGGAAGAAAGTACTTAAAATCCGCTAAACAAACAAACAACAACAACAACATAGAGAGACTGCAGTGCCTAAGTAATATACTTGAGGTGTTGCTGCAGTCGCCGACAACAATAGCAATTACAATAATTTTAATAAGAACCATAACGACGGCGACGACGACGCGACGTCAGTTGAGGAAGACGCGGCAGCGCGGCAGGACGAGCACGACGCCAACGCCAACGCCATCTATGACGAGCGGCAGCAGCGGCGGCAGCAGCAGCAGCAGAAGCAACATGGCCGTCGATTTGTCAATGCTGACAAATAGCAGTCACAACAACAACAACAACAACAACAACAGCAGCAGCAGCAGCAGCACTAATAACAACAACAACAACAACATAAACAATAACAATATCAACAACAACATGTGCGGCAGCAATAAAATTGCAGCACATGCAGCAGCAGCAGCAGCCGCAGCAGCCGCAGCAACATCAACAACAACATCAACAACAGTCGCCACAGCATCGACAGCTGCAATTGGAGTTTGTCGCGTTGATGTAAGTAATTAATGCAAACAGCAATAAAACCAACAACAAATCAAATCAATGGGAAAATTGCAATCGCAAGTGGCAAAAGCAAAATGAACTGAGTTAAACTGTAAAAGAAAACCAAAAGAAGCAGCAGAAAGCAAATCAATGCAAAATAGAAAGAAAACAAAATAAAAATAAAAATAAATAACAACACACACACACTCATACACACACACACAGAACAACAACTGCAACGCGCATATAAAAAAAAAAAGCTGAAAAAAAAAAGAAAAACAAAATTCACTTTACGTTTTGATTGTTTACGTGTTTTATGTTCGTTTTGTGTTCGTTACGTGTCGCCCACAAATATCTATCCCTGCTGCATTAGCAAACACACACACACACACACACAGAGGTACACAAAGAAAATTTCAAATTTTTCAAATTCATAAAATGACAACAAAATTCTGGAACGGCACAGCCTCAGCAATCAACAACAAGCAACATCAACAGCAAATGAATTGGCAAAAATAAAAAAAGACAAACAAATTTGATTGAGTGCAGCAAAACCATATCATGGTAGTAAAATACATTTCGTTTCTTTAAATAGTTTTAGTTATTATTACTAAAAATCATCTCAAGCTCTCGAAACACACTCACACACACACTCTCTCTCTCTCTCTCTCTCTCTCTCTCTTGCTCTCGCTCTGTTTTCTCCCTTCCCCACTCTGTCCGCCTTATGTTGTTTTTATTTTCTTTTTGTTTACCCATTCTCTAAAACATTGGCAATGACAATAATATCAATAACTAGCAGCTGTAACAATAACAACAATAACAACTACAGCAACAGCAACATCTATCTATAATAACAATAACAATAACATCAACAATAACAATAACAATCAATAACCTCAATCAGACTGCAAAAAATTGCGTGTGTTATTCTAGTATATTAATGCAAATCCTAAACATTTCAACAATTCTTATTCGACAGAGCTCAAAGTACAGCAGTTCAAAGCGCGACTATGAACGCGATCGTTCCTCCAATTATCGCGATCGTGACATTTCACCAGGCGGTGGTGGTGGCGGCGGTGGTGGAGGCGGCGGCGGTGGAGGTGGTGGCGGCGGTGGCGGCGGTCCATTGAATAATGGCAACAGTTATCGTTCACAATCACCGGACATAGATTCACCATCATCGCGCTCGCATGATCTGCGTGAACGCAGCGATCATCGAAGTGGTGGAGGCGGTGGCGGAGGTGGCTACAGTTACATACAAAAGATGCGTGATCGGGATCGCGATCTCTACAAAAAGGATAAATATTCCGGTAGCTATTGAGATTTCTATACTATCTGAAATTCAATTCTCATTCAAATATTGCTAATCACATTGCAGATAAACGTGATCGGCGCGGCAATGATCGGGACTCGGAGTCATCGTATCGCACGAATCACGACAGGGATCGTCGTGGCGGTGTGGCAAAGATTTGTTCGTCGCGCGAAAACGATAAGCGCTCCGGCTCCGATGATCGGGATCGTGAGCGTGATCGTGATTTGCGCGACAAGCGTGACAGAGGCGCCGATCGTGATCGGGATATGTACAAGAAGGACAAATATGCAGGTATGCAGTCAAAGCATCCACTAAAGATCGACAATAGATTCATAGAGTTCATTACCCCAACAGACAAACGGGAGCGCAGCGATCGTGGCGAACGTGTGGCGCGCTATGGCGACTGGAGTGAGCATGTGAGCTCGTCTGGTAAGCAACTGAATCTAAAACTATTTTGTATATAAATATTAAACTTTTTGCTTATTTGCAGGTAAAATGTATTACTACAACTGCAAAACTGAAGTCTCCCAGTGGGAGAAGCCTAAGGAATGGGTAGATAGAGAAAGGTAATAATCCCATCCAAATATGTTGGCTGCTGTGCCTTGATAAGGAACAAGATTTATGAAGGTTCTACGGATAAAGATGTTGCTTAGAGTGAATTCAATATGCTGTTATTCATACTCAACTTGCTGATAGTCTTTGATCTGTATATAACATAACAGTTCGATCTTGTTCAATGCTGTCCCCTGATATATATGATATGTAGAGCCATGAATTAATCTTGTACTTTGTCAAGGCTCACGGCCATAAGAGAGAGAGAGAGCAATTCATTTCTAATATTATATACTTTACTTTTTTTTTTTTGTATAGAAATTTGCCGCGTGATCAACATCGTGAGAAGGATTACCGCGATAAAGATCGGGATCGAGATCGCGATGATCGCTTCTCAAGATCGAGTAAGTTGCTTGCAATCTGCAGTCGTAGTCGTAACAATAATTGACACACGATTCTTTTTCATTCGCAGCATACAAACATTCCAATTCATCGCGCGACAATTCACGACTGAGATGGAATTATGAGAACGATGGCGGACCGCCCAGCCATCGAAGGCGATTGGATGGTGAGTGAGCATTAAATGATTGCATTCTAGTTGAACGATTGATCGTTAATATATTTGTATTTGATTTGCATGCAGGTCGACATAACGATAATGCGGATATGGACATTAGTGGCGACTCGACGCCCACCTCGGAGGCCAGTTATTCGTTAAGCGGTACACCCACTACGCATGGTGGCAGTGTGGGCGGTGGCATGCAGTCTAGTGAACAGTCGTCTCTGATGACACAGGGCGCTTTGTGTAATGCACTGCCACGACTGGCCTCCCATCCAAATAGCGGCGCAGTGGTCACGCCCATTGGTGCGCATTATGGTGCCATCGGTGTGGGCGGCACTGGCGGCGGTGGTGGTGGTGGTGGTCCCGTTAGCGGCGCCACAATGTTGCCCACCAGCGGATTGGCCTCGGTGCCATCCAACATTGCCAACAGCAGCAACAGCAGCCTTAGAAACTCAGTTGTCGGCCACATTGGCTCAACGTCCAGCGTAAGTCATTGTCAATAGTTAATAGATGCGTATTCAAATTGGACTTCATTTGCTAATTCTGTGTGTTGGTATTTTACAGACGACAGTGCCGACGCTGGCGAATCAGGAGCATCATATGAACTCGAATGCGCCCGGACCGCCAGGCAAGCTGCTCGGCGCTGGTGTTAAGGAACAGTCAACATTGTCGCATCGACAGAAGTTACATTTAGTCCTAACCGGCATGGATCTGCCCCATCATCATATGTTGGTTGCCGGCGGCAGCGCCAGCGGCGTGGGCCCAACGGGCGCAGGCAGTGGCTCGGCAGTCGATGTCGTGAATCATGCCTATAATTCGGTTAACAATGTGTCTGCTACCAGCTTGAGCAGCTTAGGCAGCTTAAGGTGAGTCCCGTAGAGTAGTTAATATCGATTATTAGTTAATCATTGATTATTCTCTTCTAATAATGTATAGGGACAGCAGCCAACTCAACTCACCGCTGTGCATGCCGCATGCCCATCATAGTCTGTCGCCATCGCTGAGCTATACAAAGAGCCCCATACCAACGATCGTGAGTCACACGAATAATGTGAACGCTAGCAATGCCTACACCTGCAATGCACCGTTTGGCCTCAAGGCGGTCGATGGGCTTGCCGTTGGCGTGGGCGTGGTGTCCTCCTCACCGGCGACAAATGCGATCGGCAATAGCAATGCGATTGTCGGCAGCAATAGCAGCAGCAGCAGCTGCAACGTACCCGGCCTGGGCACTGTCAGCGGCATCAGCGTCATCACCTCCATGGGCAGCAACAGTCTGTGCGGCAGTGCAGCAACGCTTGGCGAGGGGCCGCCAACGCCAACGCAAGAATTAGATTTAAGTGGCTCAGCTTTAGAACAACACCAACATCAACACCAACAGGTGTCTGCTGCGGCAGCCGCCGCTGCAGCAGCCATGGCGGCGGTACAAGCAACGCAACAGGCGGCGCAACAGGCCCAACAGCAGCGCAAACGTAAGTATATCAATGTAATTATGTATATCATAATTAGTTTATTAATTATGCCATTCTTTCAATACAATATAGTCGATGGCACCGGTTCGGCAACACTAAGCACACTCCAGAGCTGTGTGGCCTCTGTGCAGGCGGCAAATCTGCGTGGGCCGGAAATTTCACCCAAGCTTGCTAAATACTTTCGCGCTGATTTAATTGCGCATGTGACCAATTGGCAGGCGGAGATATTGGAGCGTCAGGTAACTGAAAGACTTAAGAAGAGTAGATGCTATAGAAGTAGAGGTCCTACAGTTGATTAATATTCTGACTAAACGAATAGATTTTAAGTAAAAGATATCTTTAGCTGAACTCTTCAGATTCTACATTTCAAATTACTAATGTAAAACATCTCTTTTGCCTTGCATACTTTACTTTTGAAAAGAATCCAAACCTGGAATTTAGACTTGAGCCATAGATTAGTTTATAGAATTCTTAAAATGTTTTAATCTTTGAATGTGATATATGTTGCAGGCCCAAAAGTGCTGCGAGGAGACGCATCTGTTTGGGGACATCAACTGCACGAGGATATGCGCCGAATTGAAGTGTGCGAGGAGTTTAGTGCGCAGCACGGAGATCAATGCGACGCTGCAAGAACAAAAGTAAGTAAAATTCAATAAAAATATAGCTATATTTTTTTGCTAATTTATTTAATTTGTATTTCAATCATATAGAATTATGTATCTGCGCCAGCAAATTCGCCGTATTGAGGAGTCGAAGACTCAGAACGCGTTCATGTCTGACGATACTTAGGATCAGGAGCAATTTAGGCTGCGCGTGCATCGTAAGCTGTCTGTCAGGCTCAAAAAGAGCCCACTCTGGCGCAGCTGATGATGATGAAAGCAATGCCCACCATCCCATAAATTCATGCAGATGAGCTGATGCTAAAACAACTCATCTGCTTGCTCATTCCAATGCAGCTTTCAAATTTGATGAATCTGTTCTTGAGCTGGGCAGAGCTGGGCAAAGAAACACGTGCATCCTAATTTGTTGGCGTCGAGCATACTCGTTGACAGTGCTGAGCCCTGTGCTAGTGGCAGGCAACAGGTGCCAGCACATCCCAAGGTTGTCGAGCAAAGGAACACACATCAGCAACAACAACAAATTGTAGCAGCCGTAGCGCCATCAACAAAACGGAAAAAAAAAAAACAAAACAAAACAAAAGAAAATAAACAAACAAGAAACATGATGAAGAGAAAAACACAAGATACTAAAACATAATTTATAATTAGCAACGCGTAATTAATAACTTAAATAAGCATGAAGCGCAGCGGAAATGTTGAGCTTATGATGCCGTTAACCAAACACCAACAAACAAACAAACAACAACAGAATTCAATAACAATCGAAACAATATAGCGAAACTAATTACAAAAAAAAAAAGAAGATGAAGAAGAAGTAGAAGAAAAACAAACAGAGACTATAGACAACAACAAATAAGAGAACATAAATATGAAACAAATTCAAGAAGCAATAAGAAAGAAGCCTCCTCGTATCGAATCGAAGAACTAAAACACCAACAACAAACAGTAAACAACATAGAATAATACCACAAAACAAAACAAAACATAAGTAAATAAAAAGAAAACAAAATGCAAGTCAACCTAGTATACTCAACTGCAATAAAATGCTAATTTAACTATATACAAATTATATATATATATATACATGTATATATAAATATATGTTTATACATATATATATTTATTATATATACATATATATATCTATATATACATATAGTGTATATGAAAAATGTATATTTACAAAAAAACAACAAAAAAACTGCGTGTGGCCGCTTTCCTTGTCAGAGAAAACAAATCCAAAAACGTAAACAAACCGTTTTGTAATGGATAAGAGAGAGAGAGAGAGGAGAGCGAGAGGGAGTGAGAGCTAAAGCAAGAACGAGAGGGAGAGAGAGGGTGGACCACACGCTTAGCCTTCATAGTAGCCGCATATAAATTCGTTAGGGGTATTCACTTTCGACAGTTTCCAAAAAGTATTTTTGTGTGCGCCAAAATTTGTTCAACTTTGAAGCTGTCCTTTTGTTAAATAGTAAAAAAAAAAAGAAAGAGAAAAGGAAAATGAAAATGAAAATGAAAGAAAACAACAAAAATTTTGTAACTGCTTTTTGATAGCAACATTTTGCATATGTGTGTGTTTATGTAAGGCAAAACAAAAATTGTGTGTTTTCTATTTTTTTCAATATATTTTTTGTTTAATTTTTTATTTTTTTCAATATATTTTTTGTTTAATTTTTTTTTTATATGGAACTGGTTATATTTTTGTAACAAATTATATGTGCTCCAAAGGATTCGAGTTGTACTCTTATAATATAAATACATATATACACAACGCACACACACATATACACACACACACACACACACACACACACACACACGCAGCATCTCGTGAGCGCCTGGCGGCAAGGCCTTCATTTCTAGCTTCTTAGTTCATGTGCGAAAATGTATTTATTTTGTTTTTGAAATGGAATTTGCAAACAGTTGTTTTTTTCAACGCATTATTCTTATAATTACTTTTTTTTTTTTTAATTAAACTATAAATTAGTATATATAAAAACACGTATATATATACTTATAAATATATATGAGTGTAATTTGTCTTATTTAAAAAAGTAAAAAAAATGAATTTTGAGTTTTTTTTTATGAAAACTTGTTTTAAAGTAAAAAAGGAATTCGAAAACAGCAAAACAAAAACAAAACCTAGAGAAAAAAAAACAAAGCAAGTTTAATAATATAAATAAATATAAATAATAATAATAATAATAATAACTACTGTAGATATACATATAATTAAATACAATGGTATATATATATAAATATATTTAAATACAAAAAGAAGGTAAAATAAAAAATTTATATTACTTAGCTAAGCGTCGAAACCGAAAAATATAAAAACTTTTATGATTAAAATTGAAGATTTCTTTTAATTGGAATTGGGATTTAAGCATGAACAGTAAATTGGATATAAACTGAAAAGCTAAGGCGTGTTAGAGAGCTTGATATGCTCATAGATAGATATACATATATGAAAGTCATATGCTCACTTGGGATTATAGGAAATAGCCTACGGATGTAGATAGATCGATAAAAGCTCTAAAGAATTTGAATTTGAGACACTCATTCGTCGTCAAAGTCGTTATAGATGTCAGTTGAATAAGAGAATTATACAATTTGAATAAAATGATCCCATTTGCATTTGAATAGTAAGTAAGCTAATTTGATGACTTTCTCACAAATTGTATAAATCTACTCCAATTGGAGTATATTCTATATCTCTCTATATGCATTTGCTGGATATAGCAGGCAGCACCACGTTGAGCAGTAGTTTTAATAGATTTAAATATTGCGGTCGGTCATTCACTCGGCCCGACATCATGCTCTCTCTCCCTCTCCCTCTCTCATTCCCTCAGCACATTTGCCTGGCGTACGTAGCTCGAGCATAATTCCAATTAGAATAAACGTTGCTACAGTGTAGCTGTGTGTGTGTGTGTGTGCAACGACTAGCCTACATATATGTATATATGTGTGTGTACACATATAAATATAAAGATATGGCATATATATGTACATATGTATATGTTTTATACATCAGCGTTTAATTTAATGGGATTATGTGTATACATTATAAATATTAGATACTTTTTGCTTATATAGTGCACGTTATGTCGGGCTTTAAACATATTTAAACTTAACTGAAAGCTGAGCGATATATATTTACATTGATGTACATACATACCTGCATACATACATATGTAATATATTTATTATTCATTCAAGTAAATTAATAATTTGGCTTAACGATTTCAATTGGAATGCCAATTAGAATTTCATTTAATGAGCATTGCATTGTGAATATCTTGGGCTTATATAGGAATAAAATTACTAGCTATTTTAACTTCTTAGTCTCATGCATTCAAATTTAAAGTTTCCAGTCTGGTCGATGCATGAACTAGCATATTTAGGTTAGTTGGCTAACGAATCTAATCATATTTCAGGTTAATGGCTTCAACAGTTCAAAGAGTTTTATACACATGAGTGTGTGTGTGTGTGTCAGTGTGTGTTCGTTAAGGGTATTAATTACTAAGGAATTGTCGCCATAGCTGTACGCATAAAAGTATGCAGCGGCATTTGAAAGCAGACGTTGGCATTTAATTCTAATTAGCTGTTGCTGTCCAATCAGACGAACAGCAGCCACAGTCGCAGTCGCAGCCGCAGCAGCATCAGAATCAAAGCTTTTTGCCTCATTCAAAGTGAAAGCTAGCTTTGCAAGCGAAAGCTTTTTGCGATTTTGCCGGTAAGCCAATGAGAGGTAAACAAAAAGAGAGAGAGCGAGCAAGAGCGAGAGAGTGTGCCGCCTCAGCTTTTGCTGCAAAGTAACGGCATTTAACCCAGCAAACAAATTCGCAGCACAGCGAATTCAAATGAATCCCATACGAAGCGAGCGTCGTGCGAATGAACACCCGAGGACGAAAAACGAAATCACGAAACACTAAAAGCCGACTCTATGTTTACGCCACACACACACACACACATGCACCCCGTCCCCCTCGTCCCGTCCTGCTCCCTCCACTGCCTGGCTGCGCATTTGGCATCTGCGGGCTGTCAGAGGACAGCGAATGCCAACAAGTAGCAGTTCAGCATCGACAACGCCAGCGTTCGCTTGCGTCTAGCTGAGGCCAGCGCACCAAACCCAAGAACCAAAGAATTATAAAAAATATTCAAATTAAAAAATAAATATTTGACGTAAAATAAAAACGCGACAAATTAATGAACAAATTTTCAAAAACGTTTCGATATTAATTCAACAACTTTTCGTGCAGTGTATAAATTTATTTTCAATTTGTTTTCAGTGTAAAGCCAAAGGCTTTGAATAATAATATTAAAAAAAGAAAAACAGTAAAGAGCGGTAAGTGGTTCCTAGCGGCAACTGAAAGAATAATTGAAGCAAACAAAGCTCTCTGGTTCTTAGACGAGGTAAGACCAGTTTCTTTTCATTTTAAGTGTATTACTTTGTGGCTTGAAATGGGAAGCGAAAAATATAGCAGAATTTGCATAATGGGATTTGTTTTACAATTAGCAAATTAAGGCTAAAGTTTTTCAAATTAAAAAAAAAGAAAACCATAAAGTGTTTAAACTTTTGAAAGCAGAATTCAGTTTCTGATTTTTATTTTAATTATTCACTATTATATTATTTACTTAAAGTTCTTAAACATCAAGTAAATAAAAAGTTTTTAAAATCAAATGTTTGTACAAAAACTTCAGAGTTATGACAGCAGTTGTTGAACAAGGTCGTTTTCAAATTGTGTCAGAAAGACCCTTAAAATGTCGGGCCACAGCATACATGATAATATATTGATACACTGTTTGGGGAGCAGTAAAAGCGAGTATATTAGTTGACTAATCCAATTGTAGAAATTGCATTTAAAAAATTGTATGCAATATTTGTCTAAAATTTGCTTCGATATTCTTAACCAGCAAAATGATTGTTGAATATTTATCGATCTATTTGTAGCATAGAATATTGGTTAGTCGGGCATATTGCATTACTTGCATACATTTTACAATGCTTTTTGTTGCATTTGCAATTGTTGAGCTGTCAGTTACAGCCACAGCTAGAAACCACAAACAAACAAACAAAGGAAGGAAGGAAGATACAAGCATATCAACAGCATAAAGTCAGTTGAAGATATGTGTGTACATACATACATATATCTATTTGATAGTTGCGATATGAAAATCATAAAAGACAGACTCTTTAATAATTTATTTATCACAATAAAAGCTATGCAAATATTGTATTTATTCAAGGTTTTTTATTCTGTAAAACTTAAGCTAAATATCGCGAATATTTCGAAGAATGTATTTGATTACTTTATAATTATATTATATTAATTATAACAATATCTTATATTCATTTATAACAATATCTTTAAGCTAAGAGCTTGCTCAGTTCGTCAGGGATATATTTGTAGTGCAGCTCAACCCGATAGATAATGTATCTTAATCTCTGAATCTTGTGATATTGTGGAGAATTCAATTTTTAATTTTAGACTGATCAGTAGCTACTATAGTTATCATCTCATAGATGATAAACGAATCTATATATTGATGCATTTTTTTTTTTAAATTTTTTTTGGAAAATAAAAGATTTTGAATTGCTTTTGTTTAGAATACCCTGTAATAGAAGTTACGAGTCTATTTGTAACGTATCTTGGGAGCGCGGTCTACAGATCTTGCTTTTTGTGACAAGATTTATAGAAAATCAATTGCAAGTATACTCAGTAAATGAGTAATGGATATATGATTACTAGAAAGTATTATTAATTAGATACTCTGCAGAAAACTATGTATACCCTATAAATGAATATTTTCTCTTAGGATTCTCTGTACAAGAGTATGAATACCCTGTAAATGAATATTGTCTACTAGGATTCTCTGTATAAGAGTGCGAATACCCTGTAAATGAATATTGTCTACTAGGATTCTCTGTACAAGAGTATGAATACCCTGTAAATGAATATTGTCTACTAGGATTCTCTGTATAAGAGTGCGAATACCCTGTAAATGAATATTGTCTACTAGGATTCTCTGTATAAGCGTATGAATACCCTGTAAATGAATATATTCTATTAGGATTCTCTGTATAAGAGAAAGTACTCTGTGATAAAATACTTTCAATGGCATACCCAATGAATGAATACCCTCTATATCATATTACATAGGAATCATATCATCATAGGAATACCCTGTAAATGAATACTTCCTGAAAGAATATTCTTTGAGTGCAGACTGTCCAAATGAATTCTCCTCAAAATTAAAACTTTATACATCAAGATATTGCCATATACCATATATATATACCATATACAATATAATCTCTTCAAGAATATCTATCTCATCTTCGCACACTCTACCCTGTAAATAATGTCAATCTATAACCATTTCATTTGTATGCTGAATCAGTTGACAGATCTGTGACTTGCCCCATTCTCGCATTGTACACTCTCAAGGAATCAAATCCGAAATTTAGCTACCCGGGGGGCGTGGCATGGCATTCCATTGGAGCACTCGGTCATCGGCTCGGCTCGTCGTAATTAAACAATGTGCAAAATGTGTTCGCTGGCTGCGCGTTCAATTACTCAAGTGTGCTTCGCACTTCAGATGTCATCAGATGATTTGTGTTGTGCGATGCTGTGGCAATTGCTGACTTTTGTTTTGTCGCGCTTGCCCTTATGCATTTGCTGATACTTAAAAATGGCGCGCAGCGCAAAGCCAAAAGCTAAAAGCTAAAAGTGAAAAGTCAAATGTGAAAAGTCAAAAGGGAAAAGGCAAATGGCAAATGGCTGAAAGCAGAAAACATTTGACGTTTGCCAATGTTGACAATTTGCATTGGGCAATGCCAACGGTCATAAATTTGACGCCACCAAGACCCGGACAAACGGCTATACGAGACTCCGGCTTGGCCAGCCCAACTGGAGTCCCTTGTCCGCTGTCCCCTGTCAGGCCATTTGACTGCAAAGGCGCGCAGCAAATAAGTTGGAATTTTTATAAATTACTCAGCTGTAAGCAGATCTGACCCCATTCCCAGCGACAGCGATGCGTTTCGATATCGACAAACATACGCAGACACACATACATGTAGACATTATTATTAGTATTATTATTATTTATTATTATTATTATTATTATTATTATTATTATTATTATTAGTATTATTATTATTATTATTATTATTATTATTATTTTTAATAATTTTTCAACATTCCTTATTTAAGAACGAAGTAAATTTTTCATGTTGCACATTCAAATTAAGCACTCGCGTTCATTTGTTGAGTTTGAGCTGAACTCGAGTCAGCTGCCTGCGAAGCTAATACTACTCATATATCTTATAATATGCATATCATTTCATAAAAACTTGGAATATTAAAAAAAAAAATAAGTTTTTTCCTGTTTCTTAATCAACTTTTAGATGAAAAAGAAGATAAATATTTTTTTTTGTTGGCTTTACTAAGCGTATACTTAATATGCGCAGCTGCTTGGCGCATATATTAGGGAAAAAGCTTTTAACCCTATTTGACTTGAATAATAACTAATTACAATTTGTTATGAATGTTACATGAATCTAATTTTTAGTTAATAATCATTTTTTTTTTTTTTGTTATTTTATATATATTATTTTTCATTTCAATGTGACTTATATTTTACTTATCTAATAATTTGTAATTTATAGTTGTTATTTTATTGCATTTCAATTTTTTACTTTTTTTTTTAAATATTTATTTAATTAACAAAATACATAAATTTAATTTTTAATTTATATATATCTCAAATTCAATTCAACAATTTTGTTTTAATTTATAATTGTTATTTTATTTTATTTTGTTACTTTGTAGAATTAATTCTTCGTAACAGTAAATAAATAAATAAATAAATAATATAAATTTATACAAATAGTTGTTTTTTTTTTATTTTTATTTTATTTGATTTTAGTATTATTTTTTTATCATTTTAATCAATACAAATTTTTAAATTATATTTAATTTAAAATTTATAGAAATACAATTTTTTAAAATGAATAACAATTCAATTAAAGTCAATTGATTCACATATAACATATCAAGGTTCGTTCTACGATTTATGTATATTCGATTTCGATCATTTTGTGGTATTTATGCGCTACTCATATATCTCAGTTATTCCCAGCAGTTTGAAGTTTTCTTGAATGTACTTTTGCCTGCTTCAAGAAGTGACACTAATGATCAGGCCTGACAGCCCAAGGCATTTTCTTGTACCTGCAACTGAAGAGGTCCTTGAGAGAGGGCAACAGCTGCAGAGCAGATAATGAAGGCATTGAAGAAGTAACTGAATAATCACAAAAAATTATTTTTAAGTGCAGCGAATATTGGGAGAAACGTATATATAAAGGGAGCTCAATAGCTATTGATGAATAAATAAAACATTTTTATAGAATATACTAAGTTTGCGTTACTTTTTGAACGCACCTCGCACATACACTTTTAAATACATTTAAATGAATTGTCTATTCAATAAAAATCGTTAACATGAATATTTAATATGAATATTTAATATGAATATGAATCATTATTAGAAATTTACATAAAAATAAATAAATATGTATAAATATATTTTAAATTATTTTTGTTTTGTATATTTAAATATAAAAATATATTTTATATATATTCAATAATATTCAATAATAATATGCACATGATTAAAAGTTACATTTAAAAATTTCATTTTTATATTTTATTTATTTTTCTTTCTCTTTATTTTCACACTTCTCTCTAAACAATGATTGTAAAATGTCTGCAAATTTTGTTTGCTTATTTTTTTTTTTTTTTTTTTTTTTGCAACAACATTTGAAGGATTCAGAATTGAAGTGTTGACAGCTCTTTCAAGCTGCTTCAATGGGGACTTCTTGCTGGCTTTTGGGTTTACCCTGCGAGCATTTGAAAAGGGGTATATTGGTGCTGCGAAACAATGAATAGATATGGCTAGATATATATAGATATAAAGAAATATAGTTATAGATAATGTAAATATAAATACAATTTATCGTTAACTGCTGCAGTTGTTATCGATATGAATCCATGTAATTTCCAGCTGCTATATAGTCTTAAATTGAATGAAATTTGCAATTGTTATTTGGCAAGTTTTAATAGCTTTTCCTTCGTCAAATTTCACTTGCAGCCTAGGGTATCTTTTAGTCGTTCAGTGTTTGCTTTGCAGCACTTTAGCTTGTTTCAGTGTTGACCTTGTGCGCACTTTTCGCATGTTTGTTGTTTTTTCTTTTACTGCCTGCCCCTCCCCCTCCCCCTCTTCTTCTCCCTCTCCCACTCTCCCACTCTCCCTTTTTTTTTGTTGGCATTCAAATTATGTGAATGTATTTCATTTTCATTTGCGACTTGCGCTTGTTTTAGATTTGTTGTTTTATGGCTTGACCATTTGCCAGCATTGTGTGTGGTGCGAGGGCTAGTTATAGTAGAGAGTGGGAGGCGGAGGCGGAGGGGCGTGTTGGTGCCTTTAAAGGCCCGCCTGTGGCTGCGTGCCTAGCGAACATTTTCAACAGGATTTTCCAATGGTTTTTTGGCAACTGCACTCAATTTTTATTACCTAGCATTCGCATTTTACTTAGCCCTATTCACTCTATACATAATTCTGTTAAAGCTGCGCCAGAGGGAGGAAGGGGGGGAAGGTAGGGAGATTGTGGATGGTGTATTTTCCATGGTATATGCTTGGTCTCAATGTTTTGCATAGTGGGCAACATTTTTATCATCTGGCTCGATTCAGCGTGGATGCCCAATGCTTCTTGTTGACACCCTGCCAGGCTGCCATCAGCAATATACGCACACACACACACACACACACACACACACACACACACAGAGAGAGAGAGACACGCACACGTACACGCACTTGCTGTTATAATTTCATTTGAGGTTTAAGCAACGGGCCTCTGGTTACATTTACATTTTTATTTCCTCTCGGACGCATCCATTGGGGGTACGTGAGATGTTGTTGTTGTTGTTGTTGTTGCTTTTTCTGTTTCATAACTCTGGGCTAATGCTTTGTATGGCTAAATCTATGCCCGATTTAAATGTAGGTCTTGGTCGTCTCGTGCACAGCTCTTTCAATTCCACGCGAGCCGCGTGACATTCTTACAAATTACATTTTAAGTTATTCCCGGGAAATCTGAAGCCTTAAGAGAAATGCCCAAAAAAACACAAGAAATAAATATGTATATATATAGTTATATATAGCTATATACAAGTTCAAACATCGTCAGCAATTGCCTGGACCTCGCACCTAGCTGGGCCATATCCATTTCCCCATTGCCCCCACATTTCCTTCCATTTCCCTAACTCATTTCCCATTCTGAACTATGTCGTTTGCCGTGTGTTTTATGAGGGTTTACTGTAGCCTTTTGGCCAAGTCAAAGGCAGCTACAAAAAAGTGAAATAAAACAAAATCAAAATGAATAAAAATGGCAACAACGACCATGAAATCGTAAACAGTTGATACGGATTTTCATTCTCATTCCGATTTTCTTTTGTTTTAGCCTTGGCTTTGGCTTTCGCTTTGCTTACGGCCCAAACAGCTTTATGGCCGTGTGAAGCTTTGGGGATTGCCAACATGGTCCACTGCCACTTAAGTTACCTTATTCAAAATGATTTTTATAACTGTTATTTAAATGATTCCTTAACTGAGTAGCACAGCGATGAGTCTCATGGGCAGCCAGCAGGGCGAGTGTCTGAATGAATGAGCTGACTACCAAACTGAATACTAAATTGACTACTCAATACTCGCTCAGCATTCGAAGCAAACTAGATATGATTGAAAGAAGGCAACAGTTCAATTATAAATCAGCTTGCTGACAGGATCTATATATAATACTTTTTGAGATATTTTTTGACAAAATTGATAAATGATATTTGACTTTATCTATATACATCTTCTTCTTCATCTAAAACAAGCTTTAAAACAAGTAAGAAGGCTCTAGTCGAGACAGCTCGACTAAGAGATACCCTGAACACTGCAAAAGAAGTGATACTCTTCTTCTTTACGCACTTATGAGCGCGTGCTCTGCTAACTGCGCAGTTGCTGGCGTAGCTTGGGGGTGGGTTGGGCTGAACTTTGGACGTATGTAACTCCATTTCTAGATGGACGATCATTACGAGTAAATTTTCATAGTAAGTTAAGAGTATCTAAATGTATCTATTTGCTAAATTTCAAGTCTCTAGTATTTTAAATGCGTTTTTTAAAATTGGGGGCGAAAGGGGCGTGTCATCCAAAATCTGAAAAAATCGATAATTTGGAAATGGGATGAGTTATCGAAAAAAAAAAAAACAAAATAAAATGTCAGCTCTCTAGCTTATGTAGTCTCCAAAATCTCGACGTTTATACGGACGGACGGACAGACGGACAAACGGACAGGGCTCAATCAACATATTTTTTTCTGCTGATCAAGAATATATATACTTTATATATAAACCATTATACCCTGAATTCCCATTTTGAATGGGTTCAGGATATAAAAATATGTTTTTATCGATAACTTTGAAACTATAGAAGTTATAAATTTTCAGAAACAAACTCAATATACGTACCTAAGCCAAAAGAATTCATTCTTTAGCTCTCATATTTTCCGAAATGAGATGCGTTCATAGCTATATCAATTCAGCTCCTCGCCCTGATCAAGTATATACATATATACTTTGTGGGATCGACGACGCGTCGTCTGCTTCTGTCTGTTACATACATTCAACAAAACCATTATACCCTGATCTCTCATTGTCAATGGGTTCCATCAATATGTCAATTTTCGCAGCAATTACTTCTCTTCACAGCATTGTCTGACATCGTTTGATAAAGCTCTTGATCTACGTAAGCTTTTCGCTGCGCTTATTACAGTCATAAAAAATCAAGCTTAGTTGTATATTCCCAGGGTATTTGTTGGATTTCGTAAGGAAATGGCTTTATTTGAAGCAGGTCTTAACTATTTGTGAATTCACTTTTGAGATTCGCAGTTGAAGTTAAAGAAAATGCAAATAATAGCGAGTTTTAGCTAGTTAAACGCTAAATGACATTTCTTTCAGTTCATTCACTATTTAAGTTTTTATTTTTTTTATATATTTAATTAAATAATTTGTTTTGCTTAGTCTATGCACGTGTATATATCAATGATAAATTCACTTTTGTTTTTTAATGTAAAACGTGATTTTAAAAATATTTTTTTCTTTCCTTCTATTCCAACATAAATTTTTGCTTGTCTAACAATTTAAGAAATTTGCTGCATATGAAATTTATGTGAGCGACATAAAAATAATTTTTTATGGCTTAAGTTCAAATTATGCATAGATCATGAATATATATAAATGTGTGTATATGTATATGTTATTTTTTTTTTATGTTGCTCTCTATTTCTCTATTTTATTATAACTTTAATTTGCAACAGCAAATCTGAGTCGAGTATATTTCTTTTAGTTATTCTAATTTTTTGTTCGCTTTAAAAAGGTTTTAAGTAGAGAAAATTTGGTGAAATTTATGCATAGAAAAATAAAATCTAGAAAATAGAATGAATTTTGTTGTTGCTTAGCTTTGAGCCGCACTTTGAAGTGTTGCTTCGGGTGATGCTTCTTGTATTAAAACTAATTAAATTAAATGAAGTTTTTGTATTAAGCTCTTATCAGGTTCATTTGGTTAGCTAATAAAAGAGACCTGCGTTTCGCACAGCTAATTTGCATTTGCGGTTTCGGCTTCTCTTTTGCTTTTGCTGCCTCTACTTCTATACACCCCCCCTCTCTCTTTCTCCCTCTCTCTCTCGGACTCTCTTTCTGTGCTTTTTAAACACACTTTGATTATCTTGTGCGCGCCAAAGCAGAACTTCAGCTGCTCCTGTCACGCCCACAGTCATAGCCATAGTCAGGGCACATGTTGTCTTGCAAATGGCAAATGGAAGGTACGGCCACGGCTACGGCCACGGCTACGGCTTCGGCTGTATTGGCTAGGGTAGTTAGGGTATCGGGTAGGCGCTGTGTGGGTCGCCTGTCATTGTTGTGCGAGTTGGCATATGTCACCAAGGTGTTACCAATTGTTTTTGTTTTCCTAACTTGTACAAAATCCGTGGCTTATGTATGTGTGTCCGTGTGTGTGTGTGTGCATTAAATTTGCGGGCATGGCATTGAGGTTTATGCGTTTATGTGTGCTGTACATAAACACATACGCATCAGAGTAAACAACTCGACAGGTGTAAGCGTATGTGTGTGTGTGTGTTTGTGTGTGTGTGCGCGCTTTTTTTTCAAGTTCTCTTTGGCTTTATGAACTGAAGCTCGCCTGTAATGTAGTTTTTTAAATAAATCAATTTTGTGGCAATTCAATTTGGCTTTGTAGCCGTGAGGGCTCTTATTTGTAAATAAGATTTTTAGTCTATAGTATATAGTACATATATGGTGCATGGTATATAGTATTATCTGAATCTAGAGAGTACATAGTTTTCCTTTAATAAATGATAAAAAAAAAGAATTAAAATTAAATACAAATTTTATGTGACTTATATCAATATTTGTTGTCAGATTGCATTAACAGGAGCTGCTCCTCCCTCACGTCGACATGCTATGCTGTTAACAGTGTTATGCTCTGTTAATAGCATAGCCCCCATTCCAGTTCTCCTACTGGTTCGCAATCGGCGATTAGGATATTCTTCCTACATTCTTTTTTTTTGGCATTACGACTCTACACTTAACTACGATGAAAAAAGATACAGCCTTTACACTAAATAAAGTCGAGGAAATACAACCACGATTTTGTACTTATTATCGGGCCGCCACTACAATAATATTTATTAAAATATTATTAAAATTTAAAATATTTTAATATAGTATATTGATATGTCACATACAATTTCTATTTGATTTTAATATATATTTTTTTTATTATTTATTAAGTGAAAATTTTGTACTCTAGATTGCGCATTTTCATAATATATAATATATTTTATATAATAATAATATAATATAAATATATAATAATATAATTTTACAATTTTATTTATTTAGGAAGTGATTGGAATTTATAAATATATTTTTTATTCTATTGCTTTTTATTTATTGTTTACTATTTGTATTTATTTTCTTATCTTAAAATATTGTTGTTGTTAAAATAATATATTTATTATATATTTTAAAGATTATGCATATATTTTTTAATTAGTTTTATTTATTACTTATTTTGTTATATTAAAAAATATTAAAATATGTTAAAAATTATATTTATTTTATAATTTGTATATATTGTTTATCTTTAAAATATTAAGAAAAATTAAAAATATTTTAATATTATATATTTTTTCTTAATTTTATATTTTAATGCTAAAAAATATTATAAATATTTTTATATATTTATTTAAAAAAATATTTTTTATTTATTTATATTTTAAATTTATTTTTTACTTTGCATAAATATATAATTTACATATCCCAAGCAGAAATACCTCAACTCTGCTGCTGCTTAGAGTGTTTTAATATTATTTAAAGTTTTTTGCATAAAATCTAGCGCGAATGGCTTTAAAAACACTTTTTGCTCCTTTGTGGCACGTCGACTGCGCTGAAAGCATTTGCTATTCACGGCCGCGTTTTAGGGTAAATTTATGTAAATAACAAAATCACAAAATCACAAAATCCTTAAATTGTCATTAGCTAAGTCTTTCGAGATTCGCGCTGTTTGCTGTTTTTTCCATCCTTTCTTTTTTTTTTCTTTCTTACTTTCTAAATAGTATTTTCGCTTATGCTTGGCGTGAAAATGTGTCCCCAACTGTACTACCTTCATTTGGGCAGCATTTTCAATTGCTTTAACCCCAAAAGCCAATTAGAACTTCTCAAATTAGTCAATTTTTAATAATATTACAATTTTTGTTAATAGTATAAACCAGTTTGGAGTTTTTTTTTGCAATGCAGGGGTATGTGCTAGTCGAGCATGCTGAGCCGGAGCTTTTATTATAATCTATAACTCACTCAGCTAAGTTGAGCAAAGAGAGAAACGAAAAGTGTTCTCAATTGACGTATGGCATCCGGTTTGCCATTTGCTTTTGTACTTTGTGCGTTATGTGTTTATACCCTATGCAAAGTGCCTGCAAATGGATGAGGTATATGCACGTCGAACGTTAGGAGTTTAAAAAGAGTAAATGTACAGAAATATGAAGAAATCTAAGGAAACTAGAGAGTTCTCATAAAGTATATTACAATATATCGATAAGAATCGATAAATGTTTGCAAGTGTTATCGCTTATGATAGAGTACTTGCATGTTTGCTAAAGTCTAGCATATATGTGCATATATTTACATATTATAACTGGCCTGGGTATCGGCTAGTCGAGCATGCCCTGCTTAAGTTTGTTGCTTGTGTCTTTTTATTCGAGCAGCTTGATTTGCTTTCCGCTTCAGTTTTGGGCCTAACTCGGCGAATGTTTTGCTTGTTTATCATGTTGCAGCGTATCTATATGAGTGAGTGTGGGAGTGTGTATGTGTGTGTGTGTATCAGTGTGTGTGTGTTTGTGTCTGCATTTCCGTTTCCGCTTGCGATAGTTTCCTCTGCGTTGTCGGATTGCTGATGGCTTGATTGTGACTTTATGGCACGCAATGTTTCTGCTGCTTTTATTGCCAAAGACCTCTTCTTGCCAACCATGTGTGTGAGTGCGTGTGTGTGTGTGTGCGGCATATTGTGGTGTTAGGAGTATCCAAGATATTGCTCTGGTCATCTATAGCGCACAAATGATGCGCCAATAAACTTGGGCGCCGCTCAATTGTATCCAATAAAATTCATCTTGGCTTATATGAGCAGCTAGAGCGTGACCACGCCCACATTCCAAAAACACATTAACAAAGGGCAGCAGCAATAGCAGCAGCAGCAGGAGTAGGAGAAGGAGCAGCAGGAGTAGCAGCAGCAGCAGCAGCAGGAGGAGCAGGAGCAGCAGCAGCATTGCCTTAAGCCCTTGTCAAATGTCATGTGGGTTTATCTCTTTGGCAACGCTTCAATTGTCATTAAATATTGCTGTTGTTGTTGTTGCTGTTGTTGCTTTCAGTTTTGAGGCCTTGTCCAATGCTGCGTATACTTAACTTCAATTGAACTTAACTTCCATTCTCGAATGAATGAGTTTTTCTTTTGCTCAGCTTGTTGCTGCTCATCTTCTTTGGTTCCTCATCTACAGTTCCATATATTTATATATATATTTATATATACATATATATAGCTCGCTTCAGCAACTAGTTGGCGCCCAAAACTAACAAATGCAAAGCACGTCTCAACTCACTCGACTCGCTGTCTCTTGATATGTCAAGGCAGGCGTGTTAGGGAGTGAAAGAGTGAGAGAGAGAGAGCTCTATATAGCGCAAAAGTTTAGCGCATGGTATTAAACGTATTAAATTGAATGGTCAGAACAACAACAACAACAACAAGAACAATGGGAACAACAACAATGAGAACAATGAGCACAGCTAAACACTCAAACCATGTAAAGCGCATATTCTGCAGCTGTTGTGGCTATGACACTCCAGTAAAACGGATTTTCTACAAATGATGACAACGCCACACACTCTCTCTGTGTGCGTGTGTGTGTGTGTTTGTCAAGTACAACAGGATGTGTTGCCAGAGCAATGCACAGCACAATTTAGTTCCTGCGTTTATCATTATCAACAACTCAGGTTGTCCTTTTGCTTGCTGCTTGCTGCTTACTGTTTACTGTTGCCTCCTGCTCCTGCTCCTCCTCCTACTCCTGCTCTTCTTCTTCTACTGTTTCTATCTCTTCTCTTGTTTATCTACTTACTAAATTAATGAAGTAAGTTGAGTTTTTCCCAGTCTAAACGCTGAAACAAATAAGAAAACAAAAGAAATTCGAAATGAAATGCATTTTTTATTTAATTCTTGAATATAAATATAATACAATTGATGTAATATGATTAACCGAAAGCCATTTAAATAGTAAATAATTCCTGGTATATTCATTTGGTTAAGCAAACTGATGTAACAAGCTGAAAGGGAATGAGGCTAATGCCAGCAAATTGAGCTCTGTCCAGTTCTGACCTCGTATATGAATGAAAATGTGTGTGCAGCTATAAGGTCAAGAGATTTGATAGTAGATTTATGTCTTAGTAATGGGTATTAGCATAAGCGAGAGATTTGATAATAGGTTTATATACATATATATATATAATAGTCAACAACAATTGAAGTTTTAAGCTTTAGTTATTTGGGAACATTGGAACGTAGGAAATTGATGATCTTTGAAAGGCATCGGCTTATATACACATGTTAAGGAAGATCTTCTCTTTCATATTTATAAAAACTCTCCTAGTCGAACAGTCTTAGCTCAAATATTAATATAGCTTTATTTTAATATAGCATATGGAAACCAATTTGAATAAAATTTCATTTTAGTTTATAATAATGAACTTAAGTTCTCTCTATATATGTTTCCTTAAATGCCCGATTGCCAGCGTTAAGTAAGCGTTAATGACTGTTTGACTTAGTAATATGAAACTATGCTTAACTCTTGGGCTTTGCATTCTCAACAATTCTGCAGTTTCTTTGCAACATTAAGTAGCCTGCAGCTGCTGCCTTGCCATGTCTTTAGCAGTTACTGCTATCACTCTCTATGCCCAATGAAAATTACCATGAAGGGTATATTCGATTTCTTAAAATGTATGTCACTTGCAGCAGCAGCAGCAAGTATGAAGTATTCGAATATATATCACGACGTATCTTTGAGTCGTGCATGCCCCACAGTAGTACTCAGACTTCTTATTATATTCATGAAGCGTTTGTACTTAACTCTGGGAACATCTTTAATACTCTTAGATGTTTGTCATATAGAGTCCATCGATGCTGTTGGGCATTTAGTCTTGTATAAATAAAAAAGATACATATTATAATATATTATATATATAAATATATATAAGATCAAGAAGTTTGAGTATTTTTTCCATTTATTTACTTTCATCTTCCCACGTATCTCTTCGGTAAGGGCATTTATGCTTCGTACTGCTATGTTTCTTTCTTTCACACTTCCTCATCTTTTTCTGTTGCTTTTCGTTGCATTTTTTTCCAGATTCCTTTTTGTGTCGATGTTGTTTGTTTGGCTGTTGCATCCCAATTAAAAAGCAACAACAGTTTTCCACTCTTTTGCTTCGCACTTCCGATTGCTTCAGGTTCTTCTTCTTCGGCTGCTTCTTCGGCTTCTTCTTTGGCTTCTGCTTCTTCTTCATGACTGTTATTATGATTGTTGTCTGCCATTTGGCAGGCTCGTCTCTGTGTTAGGCGCTAATGGCCGGCGATTTAAGCCGGGAAGTCGAAACGAGCTGTTTGGTCTTGTTACTATGGCTTAAAGCTTTAACAACTTGAGCTGCTGAACTGAATGTGATTTTCCATCTAACATAAATTCCAAGTGATTAAAGCACACACACACACACACACACACACTCACACACACTGGCACACACATGCTCTGGCAAGCGCTGGAAACAATGGAACACTCTAAGCCTAACTAAGTGCTCGTCGGCCCTAAAGCGTTTGCCATAGAATTTTAGCCTATACCCTGTAAACAATGTAAGCAATCAAGTTGCTCAGTTCGGTAGCAAATTTAATAATATATTAAAAAAAAAAAATAGTTTTTATTATACAAAAATTATGCATTATTAAAATTTCTTTTCGTATAAATTATTTCTCATTTTCGCAAGCAATGCCCTCACTTAGGGTATCTAGAGCGTTGAGCCACCTGTGTTAGATATTTTTCTAGCCGCTTTCTTTGTTGTTTTTTGGTTCATGGTTTTTGCGTATGTATACGATATATGTAAGTCCATGTGCGTAGTAGATAATTACGCCCAAGGACGGACAGGCTGGCTGCTTGGGTTGCTGTTATCCTCGTGGCTCGGGCAAAAAGTGGAACGAATCTCATGATGTGACATCTGAAAGTTAACGTGAAACGTGAACTTAGCTGACATTAAGACAAATATTAAATGAATTTGCAAAATTTTTTAGTTTTCTTAAAAAAAAAAAGTAGCACATAAAAATGTTGCTGATGAGAAGCACATAGAAAGGCTCAAGTTCTAGCTGAAGCAATTCATCAAATTGTTAAAACTTAATTATTAATAACTTATTCTAGTTGTTGATGCAACTTTTTTAATTGTTTTATTTCTGTTTATGTCGCATAATTTTGCTTAAATAATATTATATTATTTTGTTTTATCATTTAGATGAATAATTTTAAAAATTTCCTTGACAATTGAAACATTTTCTAAATTTTTAAGCTGTTATTTTTAACAAATATATTTTTTATCGGAATCAGCATACAAAGTGTTAAAAGGTAAATCCACTTTGAGAACATTTTCATAAATGTTTTATGGGCTCTTATGATTGAGAGCACTTCGAAGAGAGTGTGAGAGAGAGAGAGAGCTCGTAAATATTTAGCGAACATTGTAGCAAAATGCCATTCGACTATCAAGTATGCAAATGAGCTGTCTACATTGTCAATTCATGTCCAATGATTTTATGGCTTTTTTTTTTTTGTTGACCTGTCGACAGCCACAAATTGATGTCCGACATGTTGTGCAGATTAAGCTGGTTATGATGGAGAGAGCGAGAGCTGAGCTGTAACTTATCCTCCACATATCTATAGCAGTAGATATAATTCCCTCAACTAGAAGAGAGTCTACTTGTATATTTTGTAAAAAAATTTGCTGAGCACTTTGAGGAGCGAAGTTTTGCCTCCTTCAGGGTCTGCTTTGATTGCGTGGAGGGAAATGGCATGATCTCGGGTTGATCAATATTGATTGACGAGGTACAGAGTGTGAGAGAGAGAGATTGAAGAAGAGAGAAGCAGACAGAGACAGATGGACATACACAGACAGAGATAGACTGACAGATAGCTAGACTGACAGAAAGTGTGTGAGAGAGAGAGATATAGACAGAAATAGAGATAGAGGGACAGAGACAGAGAGAGAGAGAGAGAGAGAGAGAGAGAGAGAGAGAGGGAGAGGGAGAGAGAGAGAGAGACTCATAGAAAGTGTGTGAGAGAGGTAGATAGATAGAGGGACAGATAAAGAGATATATAGAGATACACAAAGGGAGAGAACTGCAGACAGAGATGGATAGATAGATAGTTATATGTAGACAAAGAGAGAGAGAGAGAGAGATAGCCGAACTGATAGACTGAGAGACAGACAGATGGATAGATAGACAGATAAAAATAGACGGAAAGGAAGACAGTCGGACAGATAGACGTATATATGGATAGACAGAGGGACTGTAAACTAGTCAGACGGATAAGCAGGCGGACGGATAGCCAAACAGACAGACAGATAGACTGGCCTGTATTCACGGACGGATGGACAGGCAAATGGACAGATAGACTGATATACAGAGAGACTGATAGTCAACCAGGCATCAGAGAGATTACAATACGCACTAATCAATTTAGCAATCTACAAATTTTGAAATTCAAATGCAAACTCTTGGCTGGTAAGCTGATATATCAATTAGCGCTTAAGACTCGAAGTGCTGTTTATAGCGGCTATTTATGGGTAAACATGGCGCAATTAATTATCTGCAATAATTGCAGAAAGCCATAAATAAATGATTGTACTTCCGTTCGAACATCTGTCCGTCCGTTCGCCTGTCCGTTAAGTGCCATTGGCAATAAATTAAATTTTATTGCGTATTGATTACTTGCGACGATTAAACAATCTTTTGCTGTGGCATTCTGTCGATTTCCATATGCAGCCGATTGACAATTGACTTTGGCTGACAATCGTTTGATTTGTTATGCAACAACAGAAATTGGCTTTAATCAATGGCAACAGCAGCGGCAGCAGGAGCAGAAGCAGGAGCAGGAGCAGCAGGAGCAGCAGGAGCAGGAGCACGAGCATGAGCAGCAGGAGCAAAAGTGTCAAAAAATTACAATTTAAACGCCTCTTGTTGGCGAAGTAGGTGAAGAGCTTAAGAAATGAGCCAAATATGTGCAGCGCACATACATATGCATCCTCTCTCTCTCTCTCTCTCTCCCACTCTCTCACACACACATAGCGCTCACTTGGCTGCAGCAGAAATGATTGATTATGCGAGATATATTGGCTGTTTGTTTTGCTGTCTCCTCTCACATCACAACACATATCTCACAATCTCTCTCTCTCTCTCACACTACCTCTCTATCTCACTTTCACTCTCCCTCTCCCATCATTTCTCTTACACTTCAGGATCCATTTTATTTTCATTATTGAGCGTTGAAATTTTAATGAGCTTTTGATGCGAAATACACGTTAAGCTGCATGCCGCATTATTTATGTTAAATACGTGAAATATTTCAATGGTCCAGTTGTTTAAGCCAAATTGACAAAGAGCACACAGCTCGCATCGCATTGACTCCAGCACTGACTCCAGCCCCATTAGCAAGCACCTAAAACACTGATCAAATTGGCGAAATCTGTTGAAATCTCTGCGAGTGAATATTCCAAATATAATAAATGCAGGGAAAATATAGTTTCGAATCGAGCTGAGAAACGAATTTAAATTGTTAGCACAGACCAAGTTTCAAATTGAAGTGGAAATTGAGTAATTAACTAAAGAATCAATAAATATATAATAAATACATTAAGTTTGGCTTATGAATAAGAGACTTTTAATGGACAGCTGTTAGATACCTTAGGGTGCATTAGAGAAAACTTGACATCATTTATTCTTCACAGTATATAGATCATATATATATATATATATATATATATACATCTAGCTCCTTTGTATCAAAAGATATTTATTCTTCACAGTATGGATCATATATATAGATCATATATATATAGATCTAGCTTCTTTGTATCAAAAGATATTTATTCTTCACAGTATGGATCATATATATAGATCATATATATATAGATCTAGCTTCTTTGTATCAAAAGATATTTCAATATGTCAATATATGAAATATAAAATATGTTTGTTTTGAGTTATTCGAGTGCTGCATGACTCCACTCACAGCATATGAATGCATTCGAAGTAAAGTTGTTTGAGTGAGTGAAAAGCACGCAATAAATTGAGTGAGTTTCAAATTGAGTGCGAATTCAGTCCGTGAGAAACTTCAAACGAAATGACAAATTCACCAAAGCCAAATGGAATCGAAACACTCATGAACAACTGAATCTCGAGTGCAGCAACTCATTAACTCGCAACTGAACTCATTTGATTCATTTTTTTGCTCGGGTGCATTCGAGTCTTTCACTCAGAAGCTTTTCGACTTCGCTCAACTCATTTGTATTCATCTCTGTGGATCATCTCTCTAATTAAATTTTTGAACTATGACATTTTTAGTAAATAGAAAAAATTTCTAATGTGCATTCCAAGTTCTACAAGTTCTTCTTCACTGCAATTCAAAACTCCAATTTATGTTTTATTTTTAAGGTCAGTCTTCATTGATGTTATAAACTGTGCTGCGCTGCATTTCGGGCAAGTTTTGCCTTGGATCAAATGGAAATCGTTTGTCAGTCGCGTGGCTTGACTTTGGCATAAACTATTTAAATTACTAGCCAAGGCCAGCAGTTAGTTGGGATCCGCATGCAGCTAAATATATATACTCTCTCTCTCTCTCTATATATATATATATATATTCCTTTTTGCCATTCTGACTCGTATCCTAGACAGTTTGGTCAAATAATTGTCCTGCGGAATTAAATTTTGGTTTCGGATTTGCATTTTGTGTGCGCTTCGCCATAATATTTAAATAAACTTTTGCATTCGCCAATCTATAATTGTATGTATGTATGTGTGTATGTATGTATGTGTGTATGTATGTATATGTGTGTGTGTAGATTTATGTGACTTTCAATTGTTCATGCATGCAAGGGAGCCAGCAACGGCACAGAGTGAGATAGCGTGTGAGTGCGGGGGAGAGAGAGAGTAAATGGAAATAAAAATAAAGTTAAAGAAAATGTTGTCGCTGAGCCAATTATGGGAATTTCGCTGGTTGAACTTTGATGGTTCCAACCATTTTGGTTCTTCAATTATGCAAATGCTACCAAAACAATTCCATTAAGGCATAAATTATTGCGTACATTTTAAAAGAGAATCAAATGCTCCCAAACATGCCACTGCAGAAGCGAAACAAATAAACAAATAAAGAAATGCTCGACTAGGAGTTATCCTTATTCAGATACAGTAAAGAGCTGGAATTTCAATACACACACACATTAACATAGACATGAGTGCTCTGCCCACTGGGATTGCGCTTGGACTGCGGCTTACGATGGGAACTTTATTGTTGAATAACTTCTCTTCTAGATCAAATTTGTTGTATTCAATTTTCAGATCACGATGATGATATTCAGCTATATATATTCGCCAAAGCACAAGTCTCTAGTGGTCGAAATACAATTTTACAAGTATGTGGGTTCGAGGTATTATAAGATTTCTAAATACTCAAATTATGCAAATTAACTGAGAAATTTGAAAAATATGATATGAGAGATATATGAGATGTATTAAAAAAATTATAAGCATCAACTGCATATTATCATAGTTCGATAGGCTTAAAAGCCTCTCAATTCTTGAGTTCGAAATCCTTGCTTTCATACGGACAGGCTAAAGCACATGTCTTGAGCGCCTCATACTCACGACTTTTCTCTTGCCACGCCTTCTTCTGCCTGTAACATACATTCTCAGCGATCTAATATACCCCAACTCTTCCATTTCCAATGGTTTCTGTGTATACAAATGGAGAAATATGGAATTCGAGTGGACTTCACGACTCCAATAAATGTTTATACATAGCAGAAGAAGAAAATATCTATGATTCGATATTTGATTTGAGCATCTGATTTATTTATGCAGATTTCGAATGGACTTTAGTTGCCAACGGATTTGGACTATAAATAATGATTACTTAACATGCATTATGAGCTGCATATGGAATAACGAGTACCCAGATTCTATGATGCCATCGCCATCGGCCATGGGCGATGAGGAATGTGGGCGTGGACATGAACGTGGAGGTGAACGTGGCCAGTGCAATGCCACAGAATTAGCAACTGGGCGCCAGAGTGCTGCAGCTGTCGAATCGAAATCGAAATTGTGGCAGTGGCATTTGCATATTTTGTAGATTGGTCCAAACAATCAGCATGTTGCACAGTTGCGAGCTGTCACGACTGGCAAGTGGCAAGTGGCAAGTGGCGGGTGTCGGGTGTCGGTATGATGGCTGCTGGCTGGCTGGCTGGCTGGTGGCAGAGTGCAACAGTTGAGACAATTGCGACTGTTGGCTGCCGCCAAATGGAATCAAGCTGAGTGCTTCGAAAGACATGGGGTTGTGTGTGAATATACATACATATGTGTGTGATTGTGTGTGTGTGTGTGTGTGTGGTTGGCTGGGCATATGTAATGTGCCTCAGTGTTGCAGCAGATACAACTTTTGGGCTCGTTCATATTTACTTCAATGGCAATGCAAACAACTGAAGCAAGCAGAAGTTTACACACACACACACAAACTGAGAGACAAACACACACACACACTCTCTCTCTCTCTCCTTGAAAACTGCAATGAAATTAACATAGACTCTATGAAGTGAGAGGGCAATAGACACACACACACACAGGCATACACATAGCGTAAGCGACGAAGAGAGAAAGTACCGTACCCAACTCAATTGGATTGGGTAACTGTTCGACCTTATGGGGGGGGACTGTCTCTGCCTCTGTGTGTGGCGGCGGCGGCGGTTGCCTCTGACCGTCAGCAGGTACAGGAGCAACTAGCAGAGTGTTGTTGTCGTCGGCAGATCATTTGCCAACAAATTTGGCTACCTGCCACGTTCACGTCCCCAATCGAAGCGCTCACCTCAAGCGTGCGCGTTCCATTAAAAAAGTTTTTATTTCGGGGTTCATTTTTTGTATATTTTTTCATCAGCTTCTTGCGTGTGTCGAATGTCAAACAATTTCATGAGCGACAGATTTTTGAATAACCTTTGTGGAAAAGTTTCGTTACGATATTCTGGCAGCAACACACACACACACACGCACACACACACACACACACACATATATACACATGTATGGCAAGATGAATGTGTTAATATGCTCTTTACAGACCTCTGGCTGGCTAAAGTAATTCAAAACATTTGATTTAATGTTGTTGGCTTATCCCATTTGACATGAGTAGATTAAATTGTTTCGGCATAATAAAAGAGAAAAAAGTATATGATAAAATAGAAATAAATTTAGATATGAAAGTAGAAAAAACATTATGAAAATATGTATCAAATAACATATAAATATATACAAATTCAAGTTAATAAATATATATATGTAAGTACAATAAAATAAATGAGCTTGCGAATTAAACTTAAAATTAAATATTTTTTTAAAATTGTAATTCTATAATTTTTTAAATAAAATACGTCTTCAAGATAAAGTATTATTGAATTAAACTCTACAAAATGAAAAAAATTGCACGCGAGATCAACCGAAAAAAAAAACTAAACTCACTCGCTCTCTCTGAGCAAGGGTCGTCGTTTCTTTTCGTTGAGCGCTTTGGGTTGAACTATTCGTGTGGCGTTCGTTTGACGAACATCGTTAACGATTGACGTTCGGTTAATGAGAGTCAATATGTCTTGTAATATGTCTTCACATTCACACACGTGCATGCTTGCATACTCTCAAGTATTTAGCGAACAAGGCACACGCATGCATACCAATGCCCACTCACCAAACCTAACGGTTGTTGGGTTAACGAAAGAAAACAAAAACAATTTGTCGTGAGCAGATTGCAAACAAGCTGGCTGAAGAACCGTTGCAATCGCTTACTCTCTGAGTTTTTGCTCAAAGAGTAAGTGAGAAAGGTACATACATATTTGCAGCCAATGAGAAGCGGTTGAAAGATATTTGCGTGCTCTGTTTTATATTCGAAATGTGAAACTTTTCAGCTCGAAACTCTTCACAAAACTCGAGTTAACTTCTAAGCCATTTAAATTAATCTAATAAAAAAGACGCTTAAGTAAATTTCTAACAATCCTTGGCTTTGTAATCCCCATAACAAGACCATTTAATCATTTTTTTTTTGCAAATTCCATATACATACATACATACATACATTGAAAATATTTAAAAACTGTGGATTTGGCTTGCAGCTTAAGCCGAGTGGGCGGCAAGTCCAATGCCTCGGCATGGCCAAATGAGAAATACAAAATTCAAGGCTCTGCAATTGTCGGGTTAAATAATATGCAAAATTCTGTACCCCAAAGGCTGACGGGCCCCATGCTAATGAGATGCGCAAATTAAGGCTGACCACAATGGGCAGCAGTAGTGGGCGTGACCGCTGGGCCAGAGTTTAAATGCGAATGGAAAAGGAAGCTGCAAACTCTTTTGCAGCAGCTTAAAAAAAAAAAAAGAAGAGAACAAAAATGGCAGCAAGAGAAATACAAATAAAAATGGTAAAAAGAGTAATGAAAACACAAGAACAACAAATAAATAAAAAATAAAAACAATAGCTGAGCGGAGGCAGTTGGCATTTCTCATTTGGCGCAGTAAAATGGAACCAAGCTGAAAATATTGGCTTGCAATTGGCACTATCTTTGAGTTGGCATTCAGAGAGGTGCTTCGGGCAGTTGTCTATATATTCTATAACTTAAATCCTTTATCATGTATCGCAAATCATGTGACATATGTCATATATCGTATATTAATGCGTATATCGTGCGTCGTATCGTATATTGAATCATTTTATTTATTTCGTGCACTATTTATCGTATATCGTAGATAATCGCATATCGCATACTATTTCTTACGTTTCATATATGGGGTATTGCATATTATTAATTGTATATAATGTATTGTAGGACGTATATCGTATACAGTTAGTCAGATCATCGTATATATCGTAATATATGTACGAATCTCGTATATAAAATACAGCATACATTGTGCATCGTCTATCGTATATCATATATCGTATATTACATATCGTTTATCATATATCGTACATCATTTGTCGTATAAAATATATCGTATATGGTAGATACATATATACTCTATCGTATATTGTATATCGTATATCGCAAATCGTGTAACGTAAATCTCATATAATATCGCTTAACTGTATATGATTTACGATTTCGTGATGATTTATATATATATATATATGTATGTATACAATTTTTTTTGATTACTGTTATCATGATGTAGTTGCCCTCTGTGCATACCCCAAGTGAGTCGCATATTTACGGCAAGTGGGCGTGGCTGAGGGCGCTGAGATGATGGCTGGCAACTGGCGCTTACCTGTTGGCGTCTGCCACTGCTGCGATTTCAATTATTTTTCGCACATTGTTGACTTTGCTCGCAACGCACGCAAATTGAAAGCGAAGCAACTAAAACAACAGCAAAAGCAATGGCAGCAAAGCACAATGCCAAACCCTAAATACCCTTTACAGAGAGAGATAGGGAGAGAGAGAGCGAGAGAGAGTGGGAGAGAGAGATAGAGAGCTAATTGAATCAGCTGTTGCAGCAAAGCTAGGTGATGCCTTGGCTTGGTACGTGTTAAAAGTTGATAGATAGATAGAGTAGTAGATGTTCTATATATGTATATATTATGCATCACATTCAATAAGTCAGCTTTCCGCTTAGTCCTGCGCTGAAATGTCAAACTCGTTGAAGACAGCTTGACAAACAAAAGGGTTTACATAAAAAAAAAGAAAAGTCAGACATAGTAAAAAGACAGAGAAGATATTAGATTAGATTTGGTAGAGTCTGACTTTTATTAAATTTGCTTTTCATACTAAAAATCTTTTACTCGAAGAGTTTCGACTGTTGATGCTGCTTAGGAATTCATATCTCTGCTCTAGCATGTGCTATGAACATGCCTTATAAGTAGAACTCAGTCAGGATATGTATAAAATGAAATTCTGAATAGCTCTCAGTCTTTATACATGTAGTTCTATTTTTAGCTATATAATCATTCTACCTTCCCAATGGAAATGAAATTCTTAATATCTCCAAGCTCAGTCTTCATAAATATATTTTCAATTTTCTCTATATAATTTATTTCAGAGACATTATACATTCATGATACCCCTTGCATTCAAGCGCCTTCCCAAGATCAATTCTCTATAAGCTACCCTTAGGGTATTTTTTGTTTGTTTTTTGTGCAACAAAATGTTTCAATTTTTGCTAGAAGCTCATGCACTTAGTTCCAACTATAGTGGACAAAGTTTTTGGGTTTTTGGCAGCCATTTGTTATACGCAGCTCGCAACGCCTTGGGCTGACTGAAGGAAGCTGATTAACACATTTCGCGCTGAGCTTTATTGAACTATGCTGCATTTTGTTTTAGTGCTCGATTTCGTGTAAATCTTGTTGCCACCTCCGCGAGTGCGCTTCATTTGTCAATCGACAGCAGGATAAGCAGCAGGAGCAGGAGTAGCAACAAGAGCAGGAGTAGCAGCAGCAGCAGCAGCAGTGCGTATGAATTGTCTTTTATCCTGAAGGACATGCCGCGCGTGAATCCATTCCAACTAGAATTTGCTTTCCCTACTGCGCTTTAACTCGTATTTATTTCATTTCATTTATTTATGCTATCGCGCGTTGTGGCTGCCAAGCCGGAAATACAGCTCGTCGTTGTTGTTGTTGTTGCTGTTGTAAGCGTTGTTGTTGTTGTTGTTGTTGTTGTTGTTGTCACAACACTTGAGCACAAATGGCATTGTCTATGCCAAGTTGCCAGCTAGTCGAGCGCAGCACAGCAAAACTTGGCAGCGTTTCGTTTGTCTCAATGCAATGCAGCAGCAGCAGCAACAGCAGCAGCAGCAGCAGCAGCAGCAGCAGCAACAGCAGCAACAGCAGCAGCAGACGATGTTGCACATGATGCACATTGCATCTCACATCTCGCATCTCGCATCTCGCATCTCGATTGCTGCACGGTCTCGCTGCTCTGACACTAGTACTAGCTGCCTAAGCGCATAGCCTTGGCTGGCGCCCACTTAAGTATGCTAAGATTTCCGTTGCGCTGGCGTTGCGCTACTTTATTACAACAGCAAAAGCAACAACAATAGCAACAACAACAACAACAATAATAACAAATAAATATAAATAATGAAATACAAAGTCATTTCTCGCTGACAATGATAACTCTGTCTCTCAGTTGCACACTCTGCCCCCTCTCTCTCTCTCTCTCTCTCTCTGTCTCTCTGCCTCTGTCTGTCTTGTGTGTGGGCGTTGGGCATGGCAGCTGTGATATGTCTGCTCATAAGCAACAACAGCAGCAGCAGCAACAGCAGCAGCAGCAACAGCAGCAACAGCAGCTTTATATCAGATATTTTGTATTTGTATGAGCTTCTGGTAAAAGACAACGTAGGCGAGAAAACACTCAGCGACAATCTGTCAAAGGAAAGCGTGGCAAAGCGAAACCAAATCAGTCATAAAATAGGCAGCAGAAGAAACCATTGCGTTTTGGTGGTGTTAATGTGGTTCGCAGCATTGACACATGCCAACGCGCCGCTGACTCTGGGGAAATGTTGAAATGTCGAATGTCAGCTGAAGTTGTGACCCGGCCATGTCATGCCCGAATATATTCATATAATCGAGCTGAATAATCTATTTGCATACAAATTATGTTCATAACTTGATGAAGGAGTCATTGAGAGAGTGAGAGAGACTGAGACTGAGACTGAGACTGAGACTGAGACTGAGACTGAGACTGAGACTGAGACTGAGACTGAGACTGAGACTGAGACTGAGACTGAGACTGAGACTGAGACTGAGACTGAGACTGAGACTGAGACTGAGACTGAGACTGAGACTGAGACTGAGACTGAGACTGAGACTGAGACTGAGACTGAGACTGAGACTGAGACTGAGACTGATAACTGAGGAGAGCCAATGACATTCCCTCATTTTCAATCTGAATAAAATTAGATTGGAAAACTCTTAAAGCCTGCTGAGTCTAGGTATTCAAAATGGAATAGAATTACTTGTGAAAACGCGTCAACAGCTTATCAGGCCTCTCATAAGCGCCCTGTAATGGACACTAGGAAAAGATGTGAGAGAGCGAGAGAGGGAGAAAGAAAGGAAGCTAAAAGCTAGTTGCGCTCAATGCGAAATATTGATGAATAAATGTAATGCGAGAATAAGAGACGAATGAAAACATTTTAAATGATTATTTGGAATCTCTTGTCGCCTGCTCGGTGACTGTTTGGCAATTGTTGTTCATCAACAATTCCCAACCTGAGCATGTAGAGGGACATGTTTCACACACACACACACTCGTACACACACACGCCCACGCACACACATATATATGCAAATGCTGAGAATAATAGACACTTGGCTTGAATGACAACGGGAATTGGGAAGGAGCACTCGGGCCTCGGGCCTGTATTGCGTTTGCGGCTCGATGGAAAATCAAAGGCAAAGCCGCAGACCGACGACTTTAGTTTACTAAAGTGCCACGCCCACCACATATCCATTGGGATATATTGTTAGCAGAACTTGAGGCGAAATGCAAAAAAAAAAAGAAAACAAGCTGAAGCTGACGAAGAAGAAAGAAAAAACTGAACAACAAAATAAAAACCGTAGAAATACTGAGCATGGATAGAGTGACAATATGCATACCCTGTAAAGTGAGTGCAAAGTGGGCGGGGTCAGTGGTGCTGCAACAACAACAAAAACATTCAAATGAACTAATTACTTATGCAAACGCAGCCACACAGAGCTAACTGGCCGCAGGACACGCTCAAACATGCAATTGGTTATGGCTTTCACTTTTTTTCCTCTCTCTCACTCACTGTCACTCTCCCACTCTTTCACTCCTTCACTCCCTGCCTGTTTGGCAATGTGGCAAACAATTGTCCATTGATTGATGCCGCAGAAGAAACAAAGCGGCCGGAAAGCATGCGAGCTGCATGCCCCGCCCACCGTTACGCCCCTTTAGTGCACTGAAAATATCATATGCATATGAATGACTGAAACAAATCTCTTTGTAATTTCTTGAATTTTATTAAATTTTATACAAAACAGACTTTTTTTTATTACTTTGTGCTTTGCGGCATAGGAATGAGCTATTAGAGTAGGCTGATTTAGTTCAGGCTTTTTCCTCATGATGTGGACATAATTATAGATATTGTATATCATATAGAAGCAGATTTTATATTAATTTTTGAGATATATATATATAGAGAGAGAGAGATAATAATAGAACAATACCATAATATAAGCAGAGTATACTCTTGTCGTCCTCTAGTGCTATAAACTCCATGAGAGAAACCAGTTTTGGTAGTGAGAGAGAGTGAGTGAAAGAGTGCGTGAGAGAGTCATCGTGATGGGTCCCAAAGGTGGCATCGGAAGAGAAATCCTGCTATAAAGATATAAGAAGTTCGATCTGCATATAAAAGAGCGAAGAGATTAGACGAAATTGTGATTCGCTGTATTCTAAACTTTTTTATTTGTATATTATATTAACAAACTTTGAACTACCTTTAGTAACAGCTTAATCTAGTTCAACGTAAAAAAAAAAATAATAAAAAATATCTCAGAGGATGTATGCACAGAATTAGTTTAGCATACATTATTATTATTACTATTATTACATTTGTATTTTAATTCTATTTTTTTTATTATTTTACCCTGAGCCTGAATACCCTGAGAAGAAGAGTAGTCGAGCCGTCTCGACTAGAGGCTTCGATTTTTGATCGATAATTTGGAAATGGGACGAGTTATCGAAAAAACAAAATAAACTCGTATTGCCTAGCTAACATACGAGTGTAGTTTCCGAAATCTAGCTTTTGTAGTTTCCAAAATCTCGACGTTCATACGGACGGACGGACGGACAAACGGACTGGGCTCAATCAATTTATTTTTTTATGCTGATCAAGAATATATATACTTTATAGGGTCTGCGACGTCTCCTTCTGCCTGTTACATATATTTTCACAAAACCATTATAGTGGGAATTCAGGGTATACAAATGAGTTTGAAATGTCTAATGGGGTTTGCATTCGAATCATTTCCAACAGATGTACATAGCTAAAAAAAAAAATACTGCTTTTTAACAATTAAAATACTACTGAATTTTGCTCAATATTTGTTGCCACAGTGCTTTCTGTCATATATTATAATTATATAGTTTAATTGATATAAATAAATACAAATAAATTAGTTACAGCGATTTCTACTGAGCTGATTGTGTAGAAGAATGACGTCTTTTATATAGAATTCTTAACTGAGATTCTTCTTCTTTTTGCAACTTTCTTTTCCTTAATAACTTATTTATGTTCACCTTTCCTTCTTTAATATTCATAAAATTAATGATTTTTTGAATATTAGGTAATAAGTCTTCTGTGTACAATCTCGTATAATTCAGATTACAATCTCTAGAATCTCTAGAATCACAAATTATCTCAAATCGAAAATAAAAATTGGAATTCAAAATTGAAATTGAACTTTAAATAAATTTGAGTCAGCTTACGTTCATATGCTACTTAGATATTGACGCCTATGTGAGAGTTAATGCACAGCAATAGCTAGGATATGTCATAGTCGAGCAGACTCTACGCACAGGTGCTGGAGCTTAGTCAGCCGGATTGTCATATGCAGTTCGACAAGAAATTGCGGCCGGCCTGAACGATGCGAGTTCAATTGGATGTGAATTCTAGTCGCTGGCGATCCGGCAATGAAGAGAGAGAGAGAGAGAGAGAGAGAGAGAGGGAGAGCAGAGAGCACTCTAGAGCGCTGAGGGACTGAAGTTAAATTGAACTGCCAGCGCGTTGCCAAAGGACTCCACTGGCGGCTGTCACTTGTCGCTGAAGTGGAATGACGAATGCCGCGCGGTACTTGCAATAGAATGCAATTGCCGCAGGGCAAGCCCGAATGCAAGCCAGAATGTACGTCGGTTCGTCTCGCCGTCCGGCTGTCTGACTGCCCGCCTCTGCCGGTTTTGTCTGTTGGCCAAGTTCATAGCCGCGAGCTGCCCCCCTTCCCCCCACCCCATTTTCCCAGCGCGACTTTGCTTCTGAATAAATAAAGAGGCGCAAATTAAATTTGAAATTTGTTGCCACGCTGTCGCAAGGGGCGTGCAGTGAGTGAAATGTGATTGTGACTGTGATTGCGACTGCGACTGCGACTGCGACTCCCGCGTGGTGTAAACAAACGTAATGGACTGCTGGGGCCAACTGCAGTTGCTGGCCATGATTATTGGCCAATCACAACAACTTAATACTTGTTAATTTAATTCTCTATCTCTCACACTCTCTCTACTTCTCGCCCTCTCTCTCTTTCTCGCTGTCTGTCGCTGTGCATTGCTTCATATTATCAGCAGCGCTCTTTGATAAGCAAAAGTTGCTCGCAAAGTGCCAAAGGACATTCATTAGAGCAGCACACGTACACACACACACACACACGCACACATACACACTCTCTCACTCACACATATACAGCAGCTACACGCATACGCATACTTATTTTTTTTTTTATATGCCCGTAAATTTCTCACATAATTTGGCGTTTCCTTTTATATTTCGTTATCTTCATAATTCGAGTTATTTTTTTTTTTTTACAGGGCATCAAGCCGGCAGCAGTATATGCTGCATATGCATATACAAATATATATATGTGTATATAAATTGAAAATATATTTCATATAAATCATAATTGAAAGAAAATTAAGAATTCAGTTTAATATCAAATTCTGTTTTCTATTCTCGACAATTTTTAGATAACATTTTTTTCTATGGCATTTATTTATTTTTTTTTTTTTTTGCTAAATGAATTTCGGATGCAATATTAATTGAGCTCGAGCTTAGACTAGATTAAATTGTGATTTATTTGAAAAAAAAAAGAAATAAATTCGATTTGTTTTGTTTGCTTTTATTTCACATACTTTTTGTCTGCGTTGCCTTAAAGCTACTACTACTCTCTGTCTCCCTCTCTCTCTCTCTCTCTCTCTCTCTCTCTTATTCTGAGTGTCTTTCTATCTCAGTCAGTTACTTTGGTTCGCTCCCTCTCTCTCCCACACACTTCATCATCAATTTCAATTAATTTCTTTCACTTTAAGCATATTTCTGTACTTTTTGCTTGCAACTCTTCTCATTTTGCAGAGTATGACTGCAGTCGTGCATACGCAATTGGCGCAATTTAATTTGCCTTTTGTTGTTGTTGCTTAAGCATCATTTACTTGGCCAGCTTGGCCTGCTTTGGCCTGCCCTGGCCTAGGCTCGCCTGGCCCGGCACTTTGACTTTGGCTCTGGCCGGAGTTTGCCTTGCGTTGCCAACAGCCAACTTCCATATGCGATGCTATTGTGCTGCTGCTTATATTTATGACAGCATTTTGGGCTCGCAACTCGGGGCTCGGCCCAGTTATCAAGGTCACGCACCATTGAGCGTTAGGCTCCAATCAACGTTCAGCTGCACTTGATGTGCTGGCACGACATGAGAATATTTCGTTGCTCATAAAACATATAGTTCTTTATAGCTTCCACTTCCCCTTTCTCTTCCACGTGTAACACTTGACTTAAGATCTGCCTCTCTCACTCTCTTTCTCTGTCTCTCTTGCAGTTGGAAACGCCGCTAACAGGATGCAGACGAATGTGCAAATTGATTCGAAGAATCTGCGCAGCAACGATGACAACTTTCGCTCACGCAGCCATCACATAACGATTGAGGTGAGTGCCTAGAGCTAACTGTAATTAACAATCAATTTGCCACTTGTGGCAAGCAAACAATTGCTGCAGCAACTCAAACATTGTCTCTGGCTACCTTGACAAATTGGCTTTCTCCATTTGGCAATTGCAACAGCCACAGCCTGCGCCTATGCAATATGCAATAACAATTTCTATATTAATTGCACATATTGCCTCACGAGAGGCATCTACAGCCTAGCCAAGCTGCCTCAGAGCTGCTGCCCCCTTGGGCGAGTTATTTTTGTAGTCAAATGTCGGAATTTGCTGCTGGGACTGGCAAATCATTTAAGGCATCTCTATTCATTAGTTTGACAAATGATTTAAATGAAATTTTAATTGAAGCACAGGCACATAGAGACAAGTCTATATACACAATTCTGCATATTCACAAGCACAGCTAATGGTAATTGAGCGTTGCGAAAATCAAAGAAAATATTTTATAAAATTTGCAGCTGCAAATTCTGCAGTTTTTTTATTAAATTTAATAATAATTATAATAGTAATATTGTTAAAAAATATTAATTAATAATTGTTTATTTATAAGCAATTAATTTAATAGCATTTATTAGCCAGAGCGAAAATTGTTATTTTATTCTATATAAATAATAAATAATAAATAATTAAAATAATTATTAATCTATAAAATAAATTATTAGCATTTTATTATACTATTATATATAAATATTCTATAAAATTAAATAAAATATTTTATATATATATTGAATATACCATTTTCTATCTTATAAGTAATCGAACTAAGACTGGAGTTAATAGCCATATTTCTTATACAAATGAACTTGATCGTATTCTACATCTTGATTGATGCACAACACAGCTTTTAAATAGCTCAGCAGAATCTAAAAACTATCATAGCTCTTAAATAACTGTTTACCATTTGAACATTCATGCTCTATTTACAAGATCAATCGAAAAATATCATACTCATGCTCTCCCGCTCAGAGCAAGAGACTTCGGTTCTTTTAATTTACTGTTGAGCGCTTTGAGTCGAACTAATCGTGTGACGCTTGCTTAACGAACATCGTTTAGTGAGTGATACGATTGGCGTTCGCATAATGAGACTCACTCCCGACGTCAATGCCTTCACATTCCCATTCGCATACATTCACAAATACTTGAGCTTATGTCTGTTGGGAACGTTCGCATTATTAAATAAACTATAGAAGCATGGACTTTACAGCTCGAAGCTGGAAGTAACTTTTACGGGATATACATATATAAATCTCAGCTATATTGAAGCTGCTCAAAGTAGAATCCTTTGAGGTAATGTCAATGCTATATACAGAAGCTTTAGCAGTAAAGCTAAGTATACTCTAAGAAAGTCTAGAGTGTGATATGCTTAAGGTATTTCATATTGATATTAATAAAAATTAATAACATTAAAGAGAACCAAAATTTTAAAAATTTTCCCTTTACTTTATTTTAAAAATTTATTAATTTGAAATTTCCCATGAAAATCTTAGACTTAAAAACTTGAATAAAAGCACATTTAATGAATGCAAAAATATTGTTTGCTGGGTTATTAGCGGAAAGCTTAGCAAGCCGAATGAGCAAAGTTGAGCTTTGTGCAGACAGCTGCCGGCAGCGAGGGACAGGGAGAGAGAGAATGAAATTTGTAGCAATACCAATTGAAATACAGTTATTAAACAATGGCACACAGTCAGTAGAATATATAAATTGTTAAATTTAAACAAATACATTCACAATTTCCTTTATGAATCGTTAAATATTTCACATTGAAAGTAGACAAACTCAAGCAAATGCAACAAGTGTCTGGAGCTTTGCGGCATATGTGCTCTCTCGTTCTCTCGCTGCGCATACGCACTGCCTGCCTGTGCTCGAGCTTTAAAGCTCGCTGAAAGCTTCACCAACAGCCGCTGCCATGGCACGCAGCATCAGTCAGCTGCGCTGCACACTAAACCCAAGCTTGAGGCGAATATCACCCAATGAGAATCATCTGATTTTTGTTGTTGCTGCTGCTGCTGCTTCGTTGCTTTTCTCAATGAATGAATGCGCCCCGTTGGTCGCTGCCGTCGCTGCTTGTCGTGTAACGTAACGGTAGATACGTGGGTGCGCGCTGACGCTGTCGCCGTCGCTGTCGCTGTCGTTGTCGTTGTCGTTGTCGGTGTTCATCAGTTGGCAGCGTCGTCGTTTGCCGTCAGTCGCTGGCAACATTTTGGCGCGTGTTGACATGCTAACGAATTTCGGTTAACGCGACGCGCGAAGCTTTTACCGTTAAACGCTTTCAGTTCAGTTTACCGTTATCCGCTTGTCAAACGCTTCAAATCCAAATTGTAACCGTAAAACAACAATTGCAACTTCTTTGGCCTCTCCTCAGTTGGTTTCTTTCACGCAAAAATCGCAAATAAATTGTTGTTGTTTTTTTGTTGTTGTTTTGTTGTTTTTTTTTCTCGTGCTGTGTTATTGTTGTTGTCATCAAGATATTGTTGTTACTCTTCTGCTTGTCTTGTCACATATATTGTTTGTCGTCAGCCAGCCGAGCGGCAAAAACAAAAACAAAAACAAAAAAAAAAAACTTGGCCCAAAACCGGAGGCAAAAAAAGTGTTTTTAAACAGAATTGCGCTGAACTCTATATACAGATATAGAAAAGTGTAGTATATCTTTTTTAATGTGGGGCTACTCATAAAAATAATCGTCATATCTCTTTGTTCTGTGCCAGTGTGCGTGTGTGTGTGCCGGCATTTTGTTTGGCGCGTAAAATGGCGTCTGTTATCAGCGAGGCTGCTTATCAGGTGCACAGGCCACTAAATCATTGCCTCGACACACAATAAACATGTTTCTGTTGCTCTTGCTATTGCATTGCTCCCAACAGACACACACACACACACACACACACACGCACGCACACACGCACATACATGCACACTGGAACAAGAAATAAAACACAAAGCACTTGTCTGCTGCATGTAAACGGAATACATAAATATCAAAATGTGCGAACGTGTGTACTCATCTCTCTCTCTCTATCTCTCACTCTCTATCTCTCTCATGTGCTAGTGCGTTTATCATTTATTGTTTACATTGTCGCTGCGTTGTCCAACAACTGGCAACAATGGCAATGCGACACTGACGAACCGTTAAAATCTGTGACCGGAAACGGAAATTCATGTAATGGCATTTTTAATGCGTACAATCGCTAGCTAAAACGCCTTTTTAATTTGGCATTTGTCAACGACTAACGGCACTACTATATGCGACGCGCACACCTACACACACATACACACGCACACACAAGCAAGCATAAATACAGACTTGAATTCATATCAAATTGAAATTCTCAACTTTCAAATGACACTTCTTCAGCACACACACAGACAGACAAGCACACACATGTTGCTGCTGACAGCTTTTCAATTGTTGTCAACTCAAAAACTATGGCAAAATGTTTTATGACATAAAGTAGTTGCAGACGCTGAGGCAACAACAATTTTTTGTTGCCTACTTTTTAGCGCGTGCAGCAAAAACTTTCGAGAGTTTTTCAGCTGCAAGCGAAAAAAGTGTGAATTGTGTGAAATGTCAGCAAGTTCAAGTCCAAATATATGTATATCTTAATTAATTGCTGTTGTTAATGACTGAAAGTTTAAAAACTAAAAAATAAAGAAATAACAGCAAAAAGTTCAAAATATCTAAGAATTGCTTGACAAGTTTCATGTAAGCAAAGAAAATATACTAAAATACAAAAAAAAAAAAATTGCTAGAAAAAGTATCTATAAGATTTTTATCTTGATTCAATATTTAAAATTGAATTAAAAAAGACAATTTTAAATTGAAATTAAAATAAATATATTTATAAATATTATAAATATAAATAAATATGTGTTATAAATTGACTGATATAAAATAAATTAATATATTTATAAATATTAAAATATGAAATTTTATATTTTAAAACTTTAAAAATAAATGCTAACTAAAGAGAAGAAAGTATAAATATGTATTTGTTTAGTTTTAATTTAATTTTTTTAATTTCATTTTATTAAAAAAGTTTCTGTTAACTTAAACATAAATTCTTTTCTTAATTTTTTATTTTAATCTTCTATTTATTCTTTTCTGATATAAAAAAAAAAATTTTTATTTTATTTCATTTAAAAAGGTTTTTGTTACCTTAAAAGTTTCAATTAAATAATTGTATAAATTTGTCTTTTTTTCGTTTATTTAATTATTTATTTTATTTTATTTATTTTCAATTAAACAATAATATAAATTTGTCTTTTTTATTTATTTTATTTTATTTATTTTCATTTAATTAATAATATAAATTTGTTTTTTTTTTTTAATTTAATTTTATTTTAAAAATAAATTTAAATTAAATATTAAAACGTATACATATTTTTTATTTTAAGTTTAATATTTTAATTTATTTCCAATTTTGCAGAAGATTTTTTTTTAATAAAAAATAAAATGGAATGTTAAAAAAGCTTAAAATAAATATATACATATCAATATATATTTTTTTATTTAAATATCAAGAACTTATATACACTCTATTTTATACAAAAGCATATTTGATATTAAACTCAAACATAATATCAGCTGAGCAAAAGCATAAAAAGAACTATGAAAATGTTTAACATGAAATGTTTAATATCCCAACTGCTCCAATGACATTGACCATGAATCGTTAAGGTCAAGCATTTGCAGCTTGTTGCATGCGACAGCGATAATTGTAAATATTCATAAATATACATAAAATATATATGTATATACATGTATTATGGAGAATGGCTAGAGAGAAAGAGAGAGACAGAGAGAGAGAGATAAAGATAGCAAGAGGGAGGAGTTGAGCGCAATCAAGTCTGTGCCCTGCGGGCAGGCAGCAGAGCTGCTCAGTTGGCGTAAAGAAGGGTCTGGCAGGAGGTGTCTATGTCGCTTTATCTTTATAAAATTATGAATGCCAAACAGACCAACTACCAATTTGCAGCATCAGCAGCAGCAGTAGATGTTCAGCTGAAGTTTTGCTAATAAAAGGCCAGTGGGCACTTGGGGCAACGCGGCGCCAGCTCTGACAGCGATTCAAGTGCGGGCCAAGTGCAGCTGGAACTAAATTCAAATGGGATTTTGGTTCATTGTGCTGGGCTGCATTTGAGTGCGTGTCGCTGGCTGCGCTCTGAATGGGCTACAAGTGCGGCCCTTGCACCTTAGAATCAAGAGTCGAGAGATCTTTCAGTTAGCCAAAATATAAGGGCAGCGGCAGGGAAATCAAAGACTTTTGCCAGCTGAACTTTTTGTTGGGAAACATAGTCAATGGGCAGTGTTTTAAATAGAGGGTATTTCAAAGTTAAGCATGCATACATTATTAGCCTAGGGTAACTCATAGTTGAGCATTCACTCATATATCTTACAGTTCAGCATGCGGTTAATCTAGGGTATATCATAGCTAAATATGTATTGATGATTAGCTTAGAGAGGGTATTTCTTAGTTAAGCATGGATATGTAGTCTAGTCCGGTCTAGGGTATATCATAGTTACGTATTTATAATTAGCCAAGCTAGGGTATCTCATAGGCAATCATCCACACACAGCTAGCCATCTGGTTGCAGTTAGAGGGCATCTGCTAGTTAGGTATTCACACATACTCCGAGTCAACAAGTCAATCCAGGGTAGCTTGGGGTATATCAATCAACTTGACTAGCTATTATAGGATATCACACAGTTAAGCTCAACTAGCTTAAGCTAGGGAAGCAAGCAAATGCAATTAGAGGGTATCTCATAGTTAACCAGTTAATGAAGTCAACTGCTTGTAGCTCTAGTGTAACTCATAGTGATGCCAGTTGATAGAGGGTATCTCATAGCCAAGCTTTCACACATAGCCAACCTAGCAACAGTTCAACAGCTTACAGTTAGAGGGTATCTCATAGTTGGCCAATTCACACTTCGCTTTGGCCAAGTTAATGGAGTCATCTTGCTGCCATTCGACGACTTCTGTGATTGCGCTTTGGCCTTTTTCTATTATTTTTTTTGTATTTTTCACTTTATTTTTTTTGCTATTGCCCACTTAGCAATTCAAGCAAGTTAAATTGAACATAAGCGTTTGAGCAAATAGCGCGAGCAGCCGCAAAATACAAAAGAAAAATCAAAAGAAATTGTTTTAAATGGCTCAAAGCCGCCTTGGCCATTTGGCAAACACTTTGGCAGCAGCAGCAGCAGCAGCAGGAGAAGCAGGAGAAGCTGCGGATCTACTTTTTGCTTATGGCTGCGGGTCACTGACTGCGCTAGACCAAAACAATGACAATGTGTGTGCGAGTGTGTGTGTGTGTGTGTGTGTGTGTGTTGCCATTGCTGCTGTTGTCGCTATTTTGGGGCACTCAGCTAGATTATCATATTACATTTGGCTTTTTTATGAGTCTCGCTCTTGATTTGCGTTCTTTTTTCTTTCGTCTATTGGAAATCCCTAAAGCAGTTTAGTTCAGTGTATTATTAAAAAAGCTAAAGGCTGCCATGAAACTTGACTTGATGTGCTTGCCTTGCACACGGACATGAACATGGCTCAGAGCTGAAAATATGAAATGCGGGCTGTGCTGCTAATACCTAAGGCTTCTGCTTGGCTGCCCACAGGCGCAAATCGAGTTAAACTTGCAAATTAGGCTTGCCCAAGGCACACACACACACACACACACACACACACACGCACACATACTAGTGCAATATGTATAGTGTTTGTCTAACTAAAAGATAGTCCACTGAAGGCCCAAGTTCTTGTTGTTGTTGTTGGCTTCACGCCTAAAAATAAACGGTCAACGAGCATCCCACACACACACACACCCTCTCTCTCTCTCTCTTGCTGTCTCCCTCCCCCTCACTGTGTGCTTATGTAATTATGTAAGCCACTTAGGATAGCTCAGTTTTAATGCAGTTAAAACTTGTCAGTACCTTTTAGGCATAATCGTGTTGATTTAAATGTTTGCCCGCTAGACGACAGCAGCCAAAGCAGAACAATGTCACAGTTAATAACAAAACACAACGTACGTATATATGGCCATATGCTAGAGCAGGCCAACGCCCAACACACACACGCACACACACAGCCGCAGCTCTTGCCCAACTTTGTACAGGCAATAAAACATTTGCAGCATCATTTTGTGCTGCTCGCTTTTTGGGCTAAGGCAGCTCTGAGTACAGTAATGCATGTTAACACTTTGCTGCTAACAACGAGCTACGTGAGTGAGTGAGTGTGCGTATGTGTGTGTGTGTATTCATCAAGATTCATAAAATTTCAATTAAGTGCACACACACACACACATTCACAGCTTGTTTATGCCTAAAGGCGGCAGTCTATGATTGTTCGAGAAGAAGTTCTTGAGCTACAAAGCGATCGATGCAAAGGCGTTTAGTTAGAAAAGAGATAACTGAAAAGGAAGCTTACTATTATTGAGGTTTACTATAAAAATAAAGTATACTTTTATAGAGGTTTTCGAAAAAAGAGTTATACTAAAGCAAAAAGAGACTAAATACGTCTTTAGCTGATTTTAGTTTGATAATCTTGCCAAAGGCTGCAGCGCAGTATCGATTTTTATCGATAAAAGAATATCGATCGAGTTTGTAACTTGAGCTATATCAAATTGTTCATGTACAAGCATCTAGTTCCTATAAAGCTGGTCCAAAAAATGGAGAAAACTATAGATCGATAATATAGTAAATGTTTCAGTCGAGTCGAGAGAGAGAGAGAGAGTGTGAGAGAGAGAGATAGAGAGAGAGAGAGAGAAATAAATAAAAGGATATACAAATGAATTCTGATATCTATCAGCATAGATATTGTTGAAGCCATACAGATGGAATTGAATACTTGCGTTAGCTTGTGTACACTGAGAAAAACTAGTGAATATAAGCAATTGGAAAAAAAAGTATATTACAAATTAAATTAAATTAAAGTATAAATAAAAATAAATAAAATTAAATTGAAAAGTTAATTTATATAAATTTATAGATATTCTTGAGGACTGACAAAATTGAGATTGAATGAGATTTAGGCTGAGCTGCTCAACGTTTTGAAGATCGACGCTTTTATATAAAACTAATATCTAATAGGCAGATATCTCTTCTTTCTCTTTAAAAATAAATGATCTTCATCATCTACCACGATGCATTTGCAATGGGTAAGAAGTGTTTTTTTCCTCTTGAGTCGATTGTTTTGTATGAATGATCGTGAATTCCAACATGATTTCAATTTATAATCGTTAAAAGTGAAATAGCACATCGAATATGAATTCAGCTTGCAGCATTTAGTTGAGTGTAAATAAATGTGTTTATTCAGCTTTAGTGATTCAGCGCTGGCTTATTAAATATTCATAATTGCAGTTGCGCCACAGTTGAAACTTAATTTAAATAAATAATTGGAATCTGTGCAAAAGTGGAAATTATGTCGTAAATCAAATGATGAAACATTTATAAATATATAATGAAATGCATTGTCACTACACAAGCCTTTCTATGCGATTCTCATAGTACTTCATTACAACTTGCAAGGCTTCATATTGTGTGCATCAGTAGGTAACCTACTGCATATATAGCCAGTGCTCACTGTATTGTGCCGAAACTCTGCACATACATACATTCTAGTGGATGGATATTGTCTTCATCTTTGTTCGCTCCTGCTGCGCACACACACACACACACACACACACGCATACAGTGCATATGAAAAGTTGTGGTCATCTATTTGTCTCCAGTGCGGCAAGCGGCGCAACAGCGACGTCGTCGCATTGTCCTGTCTGCTCACATTCATTGTTGTCTCGCCTCTCGTCTGGCTATCTACCTACCTTGCGTTGCTTTCGATTCTGCCCTCGGCAGCTGCCCGCCTTTTGGCCAATGTAAACAATTTAATTTGCTTAGTTGGCGTAATATTCGCCATCAATAAAGAAAAACGTACGAAAGTTTCCCATGCAGGGGAACCCAAAGTTGAAGAAGAAGAAGAAGATGTAATATATATATATATGCGTGTGTGTGTGTGATAGAGAGAGAGAGAATGTGAATTTGCCAAACAATGACTATTATTGATAACAGTTGGGTTCATCTTGGCCTTGTATTGCACAATTCATTGCTGGCTGGCTCTGCAATTGAGTGGCAAAGCCCACTTGAAATAAATCTAAGCAACACCAGACACTCTCACACACACACACACTCGCACACACGCATATTGTTTCGGCCTAACATTAAATCGTTATGAACAACGCCTTTTGTGTCGTATTCTCTCGCTCTCTCTCTCATTCTTCCTCCCTCTCCCTCTCTCTCTATCTTTCTCGCTGCCCCCACTTGTTGACCGAATTGTAATTGTTAATCTCCTGCATTGATTTTCCACTTGACGCCTTTGTGTGTGCGTGTGTGTGTGTGTATGTGATATTTAGGCCAGGTTCTTGTCGGCAATGTAATTGAATTAACGCTCAGCCACTGACTGATGAAGTGGCTTCCATGCTGGGCCACGACAAACGTGTTTCCGTCTCGTTTTGACGTTTCTTTAAAGCAAAGCTGGACGATGTCTCTGGTTACGCTTTCTCAATTAATTGCATTCGTTGTCAGATTCTGCGCAACGTGGCGTATAATTAACGCATCAACAATAAGTAAAACAGGCAAAAACATGCACATTGATCGAAGATGAAATACCCTAGGCAATGAGTGAGAGTCTGGCAAATATATACAAATATTTAGATAAAAAATAAAAATAAATATATTAATATAGAAATATGTTATTGGATCTAAAGCACTAGAGCATATGCTGCTAAGAATCTGATTGGCTTTTCATTTGAGCGCCAATTGGAACTACAATAATATTCGTTTCTCTACTAACAAGATCAAGAAGTAAGAGCTGAGCTATAAATTCTTTATTTATTTTGCGTTATGAGACGTTGAGAGATAATTGTCAGTTGATCAACCACACACACACACACACACACATATATATATATATACCTCTTGAAATTGGATAACAAGCTGATGATACCCTCAATGAGAAGGGCATTAAGCGCCAGCAATTATTGCTGCTTCACAGCGCCATTTATGCTGGTGTGCACAGCTCAACAGATGGGCTGATGGGCTGATGGGCTGATGGGACGCTGGTCGATGGCTTTTTAAGAACGCGTTCGTCATCAGCCTTCTGACATCAGAGCCAACGGCTTCATGAATTACTTATTATGAAAGCGAACGCAGTTTCCTTTATGAACAATATGCATCTAATTGAATACGTTTCTCTTTTAAGCCAATAGCCGACCCGTTCGCCTGCCTGCGGCTATGCTGGCCATGCCCACCTGGCCACGCTCCAATTGCTTGTTCGCTTTCATAAGCTCTGCCCATCAAGTGGATAAAAAATGGCGAGCGAAGTTTTAAAAGTGCAGCAAACGAAGCGAGAGATGAAACATTAGCTAATTGAAGAGTGCGACCGGGAGAGAGAGCGAGAGAGAGAGGGAGAGTGAGTGTGAGTGTGAGCGAAAAGCGCTAAAAATAGAGTCTTAAATAACGCCTTTCTATGCAATTCTCAGTAAAGTCTTTAATTGTGTTTTTCGTTTCGAAAAAATGAAAAACTTTAACAGAGTTTTATTTTGTTTTAATAATCTGTAAGTTCTACACTCAACTATTTTAGCCCATTGCTCATTGTTCATATTGCCTTTCTATGCAATTCTCAGCGAAAACTTTCAGTTAGAGTTTCAGCTTTGTTTTTCATTTCAAAGCTGAACAACTTTAAATGAGTTTTATTGAAGACTTCATAATCTGTAATCTGCTAACCTACTGGGTATTATTATCAATGCCTCTCTATGCAATTCTCAGTTAAAGTCTTTAGCCTAAGCCTTGACTTTAGCTGCATTTCTCTCTATAATACTGAAACCAGCGATAGGGTATACACTAGCTCTGCGAAGCTACTGCCCACATTTTGTTGTTCATAAAATCTAAAGAGATTAACTCTGACAACTTTGCTGGCCATAGATAGTTGTGTGTCTATCTTGATGAAGTTGAATGGATGCTTGGCATAGGGATAGAAATAGAACCCTAGAGTGTGAGGGACAGCAGACGCTTTGACAAGCTTATCATGAATCATTTGGCCAATTCATGAATAACAAGCAATTATGCGGGTCGATACGATACCAAAAACAGCCAAGGAGCCAACGAATGCAAATCGCTAGAGTCTAGGTGTTTGCCTTGTTGATGTGTCTATGAGTGTGCGTGTGTATGCGGGTGTGTGTGTGTGTGCGGGTGTGTGTGTGTGTGTGCGGCAGACAGCTGTCAGTTGAGCAGCTGAAACTGATTTATGCATCGCATATGGCATTCAGGTCTAAGGCCCAATGCTCAAGCTCAATTTCACCTGGTCATCGAAAGGCAGGCGAACAGCCAACACACACACACACACACACACACACACACTCACACACACATACATATGAAAAAAAATGAGCAGAAGAAGAAGCAAAGCCCTTCATCTAGTTCTACTTCAAAGTCTTGAGCCAAAGCTGCTTTTTGATGTGTGTTTTTTTTTTTCAACTCTTGCTCGCTTTTGTCATAAGTTACTTAATTATGTGTGCAGAGCTTTTACTCTTCCAGCTGACGGGATCTCTCTCGCACTCTCTCTCTCTCTCTCTCTTTCTGGAAGGGGTGTGTGATAGGAGTGCAGGGCATGGGCGTGTCATCCAATAATTTATGCTAAACGCACGCCCCGCTTTTCAAGCAATTTCATTTAATTTTCATTAGCAAAAGCCGCAAATTGGTAGCAACAGCCAAAGAAACTTTGGCCCAAAAACATTTTTCATTAATATTAAAATATTCAAATTAAGAACGAGCCAAGGGCAACAATGGGGCGTGGCTGTGGGCGGGCAACAACACCAACATTTTTGTCGACTATATTTTTGCATTTAGCCCAGCTGAAATCTAGTGCAAAGAAGGCATCGTCTAACAACTTTTTACACCTCCCCTTCCCCGCCCACAATGCCAAGGCCAAGGTAAACATAAAATTGGGATTGTTTTACTGCGAAAATAATTGTAATTATGAGTATTTTCATTCATATTCGAATGAATATTTCAATTAGGCAAATAATAACAATGAAAAAAAAACACACACACAAATTCGCAAAAATAAATAAAGCCGAGTTAAAGCCCTTTTGAGCCGGCCAAAAGACAGTTCCTTCTCTTTTTATTGTCAGCAAATTGGTTCAGCTTAGGCTGAGGCCTTTGCGTTGATTTTAATTAAGCAACCTCGTCAGTATACTACAACGAATCCCCCCCTCCCATCCCATCGCCCTAGAGCTAAGGCTGCTGCTGCTGCTGCTGCTCCGATTGGTAATGCCGAATCGGACCTTGTGCTGAAATCTTAGCGACCCTGGCCATAAATCAAATAAACGCCAACTAAGCCGAATAAGTAAAAAGAGCGAAAAAAAAAATCAAATATAAATAACTAGAAAATCACGGCGAACTCTGAATACTCTGCATGATATATGTTGAATTGAATATCAAAATAAAGTTTTTATTCATACTTTTGTATGCAAATCATATATAATATTTTATAAAATTAAAATTTTTATATAAATTATTTAAAAAAAATATATTTTGTATTTACAATAAATGTATTATGATTTGTATATATTTTTAATACAATGTAAAAGTAGTTTAAATAATCAGTATTTTTTTATTTATTTATTTTTTTTTTAAACTATGTTTTTGCTATGCTCAGAGAACTATGTAAAATTTATATTCTAATTACTTATTTTATTTTTAAATACATTTTTTGACAAGTAAATTTTGGTGCATATCACAGTGGAAATCAATTAAGTGAACAAGCTACATCTGCGCATCGATATGCCCGCTGTGCATTGTCAACTGATACACGTAGTGGATTGAGTGGGCAAGTGGGCGGGGCTGTATATAATTTTTTTTTTTTTTTTTTTTTTTTTTGGCGGCATGTCTAGGTTCACGGTCAGAGCACATGATAAAAATTGACACCATTTGCCGGACTGCTCGACTGCTTGGACATACAAATATGTATATGTATAAGAAGAAGCAGAAGAGAGAGAAAGAGAGAGAGAGGGGAAGAGGCAGGTTGTTAGAGTGAGTGTGGAGTGTGAGATTGAGAGAAAGGAAAAAGTGGGCAGTAAAAGGCATTGCCTGCGTTTTGGTCAGTAATAAAAATGTCATTGCATTAGTGTGCGTGTGCGTGTGCGTGTGTGTGCGTGTGTGCGTGTGTGTGTATGCGAAAGTAATAAAAGTTTAGTATGTGACACATTGTGTGTTATATCCTGATGTTGATGCTTGTTGTTTATGCTGTTGTTGTTGCTGCTCTTGCTCTAGCTCTTGCTCTAGCTCTAGCTGTTGCTGTTGCTGTTGCTATTATTGTTGTCGCTGTCGTTGACCCCCCACATGCATTAGCTAAGAGTCAGGAAGTTGGCACTTTAGAGCACTGCGCCCTTGGCCATTCGAAAGGCTTTGGTTGTGTAGGCAATGTTTTGCCATTTGCCATTTGGCATTCGCCATGCAGATTATGGTTGGCTCTGCATTTGCCAATTGCCAATGGCCGAGTTGACCGAGACGAGGCTTTACTGTACTGAGCAGGGAGACGAGTGGATGGGGGGGGTGGGGGAAGAAGGTTTGCGACGACGACGATGATGATTACGCGTATTTGCTTTGTGTTGCTTGTTGTTGGCTGTCAGACAGAGTCTGCGACATTTGCCTTGATTGATTCGATGTGACTTAATTCACGCATATTAATCATACGCCCCGTGGCAACTGAGATGAAAACCAAATCAAAGCCGAGGCCACGCAACTGAAACTGAATCAGCAGCAAACAGCAGCTTTTCCCAGTAAGCAAACAGTCCTCGAGGCTGCTGCTGCTGCTGCTGCTGAAAAAGTAATTATGCATAAAATATCCAAAAGCTGAGACTGAGACTGAGGCTGAGGCCGCGAGGCGTAGGCGTAGGCGCGTGGTCCTTGGAGTTGAAACTGGAACTCAAATTGGGGCACGTAGGCAGGCCTAATGAGTACTAAGTACTGCCAGCCTGACACTTGCCCGCTGGCCCGTCACAGTTGGCAGAGTTAGTCGAGTTGCCAAGTTGCCGCCTGGCGTTATTTATTGATTACGTGTCATATCACTCATACGCGGCGTTATGCGACGCTCGGCTACGTTTCGATTGAAATGTAACGGAAAAATGAGACGTGCTGAGCTGGCAGCAGAGCATGAGGACGTGGCACGCAGAGGCGGAACACGTTAGCGAAACTTGTGCAAATAATTAAGTGCGCTTAAGTGATTTGCCCGATGGAGACACAATAAAAACTGAGCAGCAGCAGCAGCAGCAGCAGAGGGTGCAGCAGCAGGAGAGGCAGAGGGTGCAGCTGCATGAAAGGGGCAATGAGATAGATGATGACGATGACGATGACGATGACGATGACAATGACGATGGCGATGACGATGACGATGACGCTGCCAGCGGCACAAGTCACTTATCAATTTTGTTTCACAGAAAAAAGAAAAAGAAAGAAAGAGAAAGCGAGTAAGAGAGAAACAGTTATATATGTATGTATATGTATAGCTGTGTGCGTTTGTGTTTGCTTATCTCTCTTTCAACTCAGTCCGATGACCCCCTGCAGGCAAAGCCGTTTGAACTTTCAGCTGACTTTCAGCTCGGCTGCTCTGCTGCTCAGCTCTGCCCTGGCTGCATTTCCTAATAACAGCTCGTCATATTTATTTATTCAAATTGAGTTCGCCTTAATGAAACAAAAATATTGCCATGGAAGGGTGTCTGCTCTCAGGCACTGAGTGCATTCGAGACGAGCTTTGAAACTTTGCTGAATTTTTATATATTTATTTATTTATTTATTATTTTTTGTAAACAAATGTAGCAAATTGGTTTGTTTCTATATCATGCACATTGATGGATAATTATACATTTTGGAGAGCGCGCTGATTGCCAATTGATATGCCAAATATTATAGCTGGCAGCATTCATCTTTGAAGCGAATATAAATAATATATATGTATATAGAATTAAGATGTATTGAGCAAATAATGAATATATATATGTATATGTATATATCTCTATCTCATTCATTTGCTTTGCTTTGAACTCTCTACTCAATTACAAGTCTCATCAGTTTCAGTTTCAATCAGCGACTGGCCCACAATAAATTTCAATAGTTCAGCCGAACTTATATTTGTGGTTAGCTTGAGGCGAGTATTCGTGCGGTTAGTTGCTGCCTCAGCTGCTGCTTGTCTTTGATCAAAATGTGAAATTTTTTCGAGGTTTTGTTGGCTCAACAAATTTGCACGAGTTGTTCAAACAATTGCCGAACCGAGCTGAGTCCAAGACACAAACGAGCGATGGGAGAGTGTGACTCTGAGTGAGTGAGTTCTAAGTTTTGCCTTGAGCTTGAGCGAATTGGCAGCTTGGGCTGCAGAGCATGAGACTGGGCGGTGCACCCAGATAACATGGATGAAGATGGGCTCTTGTTGCTAGTTTCAGTGCTTTGTTTGACTGCCCTGAGGCTCATCAACAAATTGCAGCACTTTTGTTGTAGTAGCGCATAAATCCCAATGGCCTGCAGCAGCAGGTAACCAGAGCCAGCCAGAGCCAGTCAGGCGCTCAAGCAAGGGTAATAGCAATGGCAATGGCAATGGCAAGGGCAACTTCCCAGCTGTCCTGCCGCAGCAGGAGAAGCAGCAGCAGCAGCAGCAGCAGCAGCAAGGACTTTGCTTTGTTGCCAGATTCTTTGGAGGAAGGTCGCTTGTGAGTAACTTACTATTGCTGAGCGGGATGAGGCATTGCCTAGCCAGGCAATGAAGGTCAGCGCGGCAATTAATGTTGCAGTTACACACGCAGACACACACACATACACTCACGTACAACTGTCTGCAGACACGTGCCCATAGCTGAGGGTATTAAGAATGCATATCTCATATGCCAGCCGGGCACAAATAAATATGAATAAGTCAGAAGTGCATTTTAATTAACTGCCCGCAATTGTTGTTTGCCCTTGTTGCAGCGCAGTCCACCGCCCCCCTACAGCCCCCTTCGCTGTGCCGCCCCTGACTTTGGCTGTCGGTTCAATCGCGCGCAATGTTTGCCCATCTGTTCGTCCGCTGCCAGTCCCAGGTGCATTGAGTTGAATCCCAAATTGTATCAGAGAAAAACATGAAAATTTGCAGCTAATGGAATGAAACACGGTTCAGCAGCAACAGCAAAATTCTAAACTGAATTAAACAACAGTGCCTGCTAACAGTATGCACATCTATCACTTAGTCAGATGCAAAGTGTTTTGAATATTTCATTCTAGATTTATATCGCTGTACAATAGAAGGGAAATGGCAAAAGTGATGGGTTGACCCACAGGTTACCCTGTAGTTAGTGAGAGTAGCTAACAAAATATATATTTATTGTATAGCTATAACGTACATGATATATATACCCTATATTAAAGGCAAGTTAATAAACTTTAAATTAAAATTAAATTTCTCTGTTATTTGCATAATATAAATATATAATATATAAAATTGTATAACGAAGTTAGGACATACTTCATATAGACTTGCTATCTGAAGCGAAGATATATATTAATCGATAACAATGTATGAGGTCCTGTAAGGTCTGAGCTCAGGTTTACTAATCTTATTCTTATCTATTGTATTACGCATATCTTTCAAATAGTCTCTCGCAACATAACAAGCTTCAACAAATCAAAGTTCGCTCTAAGCAAACATGGTAGATAAATAATCGATAAATATCGATAGTATGTCAATTGGGCTAACATAAAAAGTCTTGCATTCTCTCTCAACATAACAAGCTTCAGTTGCCAATCAAAACTAGCCCTAAACATAAATAATCGATAAATATCGATACTATGTCAATTGGCCTAAAACAAAGAATCGTATATTCCCTCTCAACATTAAGAGCTTCAGCTCTACTAGCAAACCACAGCTAGCTCTAAGTAGACTTAATAACTAATCGATAAATATCGATAGTACTCTGGCTAAAGTAAAAAAGTCTCTCACAGTTGCTAATTGTAGCTATCTAACGTACTTTGCTAAACTGACTTAGCTCAATATACAACTTTCTTCCATACCCTAACGCTCTGTTTACAGGGTATAACGCACTTCTGCAGCATTTGGAAAAGTTTTTTTGACTAGCAAAACTGTGTCGCTCCGTCCAATTAGGCAGCCTAATTACTTTTCACAATTCAAATACAGCTCGACTAATTAGCATCAAAACGCGACGATTTGATTACAGTGCGCTGCTTTTTGGTAGGCAGTTTAGCATTCGCTCGAAATACTTTGCCAAATTTGTTCAATAAAAAAAAATAAAGTTGTTAAATCGCAAAGCGTGCAAAGTTCGCAGCACACACACACAGAGCAACCAAAAAAAGTTACAGCAATATCAAATTTCAATTATTGCATAGCCACGCCCATGCCACAACGCTTTCCGTGCGCACATGAATATGGCCAAAAATTGGCAAAGTGCTCGTAATTATGAACTGCGGCCAAAGGCGCGATGGGGCCACAAAAATTTCTTTATTTTCTTTCTGACAACTTTGGCAGTTAAAGTGCTTCTCTAGCCGAGAACTCGCCCCCCCTCCCCCTCTCTCCCTCTCTCACTCACATGCTCTCTGAATTGTTGCTGTTGGTTATTGCAATTTAATTAGAAAAAAAAACAAAGTGGAAAATTTTGCTTTAGCAGAGCTGCCTAATGTGGGCGTGTCCGTTTGGCTTTGCCCAGCTGAGAGGGCGATGAGCTGGGCCTGGTGACTGGTGACCGGGGCAGGGGTATTTAGTAACTAACGAAGCATGGCACGCCCTTTTGCCTTTGGCTTCTCGTTGCAAGAGGAAAATCGCGCGTAGCGCAAATGATGTGCGCCCATTTTGGAGACAAAGCCGTCGGGCAACAAAGGCCAAGCAACAACAACAACAACTGCTACAACTAACTGTATATATGTTACCAGCTGCGGTTGCTCTGATACCTAATGGTCTCTGTTTTGTTTTTCTTGTTTTTTTTTTGTTGCTGGCTCTTTTGAGCCAGGAACCTCAAGTCCATGTCAATTATTTGCATTTCGGTTTCGTTTTGATGTGGCAACTGCCAGATGGACGCCGGAGCATGTCAAGGAAAGGTGCTTCGATGGCATGGCAGCGGGCGACGGCCAGTTGTTTAAGCTCAGTTGGTTTTTGGACGAACGCTCGGATGGGCGGGCGTGGGCGGGCGGGCGTGGGTGTGTCGCAGCATTTGGCTGGGAATTGAGGCGCTCATGCATAATTTCTGTGCCGCTCTCAAACTGAGTCTGGCCACAGCCATTTGGCTGCCATTTTAGCATGCCACAAAACTTTTTGCCCGTCAGCTTGGCATGAAAAAAAATATACGAAGAAAAATACAAAAAATAGTCGAGAAAACCAGTTAAGTGTTGAGTGGTCAGCAAACAATAGTAGCGACTAGTAAATACCCTACACTAACAGGTTATCTAAATTACAAATAGAGAATTGATGCATAGCAATTTGTGCAATGTTAATTTATTACAAATGTAAGAGATAATTTAGAATTTTGATAGTTAAACGATTTTGCAATGCCCTGCACAGATTTTATTTTATTTAGTATATTTCTCAATAATTATTTTAATATTATTCAAACTGCAGGAAATACGAATTGAATATTTTTCTAAAGTAAACTAAATATTTGATTACGATTCATAACAATATGCCCGCCGCCCATCAGAAGCTCTAGGGTATCAAATGAAAATGCTGTAAATGGCAGGCAAGCGAGAATCTGGAGTTGCAATGGAAATGAAAGTGGAAATGGGAATGGAGAAAAAGGTCGCAACATGTGTAAAACAACGAAGGCCAAGCCACACACACACACACACACACACGAGTGCGCATAATTATGGAATGCACTGTTGGCGCTTGTGCGTCCTGTGATTTGCATATTTTTATGCTGCAACGAATATTATGCACAATATACACACACATACACCTACACACACACACACACATACACCTACACACACACACAGCTGAGCCCGTTATACGTTATGAATATTGCGTATTAAAATGCAAATTAAACACAAATTAGCACGCCTTTAAAGTAGGCGTCGAGTGTGTTGGCACACGCTGCTAACCCAGATATGCCCTATGCATATATACATATATATACATATATATACGTATATCTATATATCTATCCCATGTGACATGTGTCGCCTTGCATTAGACGCCATTGCCAATGGCAAGAGCGAGTCAGCTTTGGCTCCCTCAAGTGCCAAAGGCTTTCACGGCCAGCGGCACAGTGGGGCCACGCTAAGTGCGTTGCTGTCGCGCACTTGACCGCCATCATTCAATTTCAATTTCAATTTCAATTTCAATTACAATTTACTGGACAATTCGCTGGCAATTATGTCAATCATCTGACAGCAGCAGCCACAGCATCTCAGAAACTTTTTACGAACACGCCGTATCCTGGTGTCAAGAACAATTGAGTTACTGTACCCCAACAAGAGGCAGTTACAATTTGATTATTGGTAATGGTGTGGGTCATTAGCGAGGGCCGTGATGGAGAGATGCAGAGAGAGAGCACGCTTTTCCCCTAGGCATAAATATACAAAATGCGCATAAAGAGCTTTTCCCTATGAAGCATAATATGCATAAGTCTTATAGATGTTGTGTTTGCACTTGGTGTTTAGCGGAACATAGAAGTTTTTCTCATGTTCCATATGGTAATAAGATTTAGATGGTTCAATGGGTTCAGGTTATAATAATGCATTGTCTGAGTGGCTTTGGTTATGTGAACTGCTGTCGCGTCTAACTGAAGCATTTGTCATCTTTCATATAAAGATTCTCTATAAGATTGAATGAATATGAATATTGTAAAAGTTATTTATGTATATATAATAGCTATATACTTACTATATATTAAATATTGTAAAAGATAAGCGAGCTAGAGTTCAATTGGTCTTCCTTTCATGGCAATTTGTGAATATTTCGAAAAGTTCATAGACCATGCAAGATTCTTAGATATATCTGAGTAATCCTACAAAGAACGCTTCTAGAACGGTAAGCCGTAAAGAAGTCGAATGAAAAATACTACGCTTATAGCTTGTTAAACTTCGAAAATAGATAGTAATAGATAGTAATCAGGGTATTATCAAGTCAGGCTATTAGTATCACTCTCTATCATTTTTTTTTTCCTCGCTGTTTGCAGTTAATCAAAAATATTATTACATGGCATTGAAAACATTTAATGCGAAAGCTAAAAAACTTCGCCACACCCAAATTCTTTATTATTAAAAAGCCAATTTGTCCTTTACAAAAACTTTAATTAAAATATTATAATTTGCATAATCGAATCAATTTAATAATATTCAATTATGCATTGCATTCAAGTGGAATGTTTATTTTTAATTTTTATATATTTACAATTAAAGCTGAATGTTGGGCATGGCTCCTAGGCAGGGTATATTGGTTTTCTTATATCGTATGTGAAGGCATACAAGCATTGATAAATGAGTATCTTTAAAATATGCGAGAGAGAATTTAGAAATCGATCTACTATATTGAAGTAAGGTGAGCCTGACAAAACTGAAGATTCTTGCAAGGATTATAAATGGGAAAAAAATTAAAAATTAATAATAAACTAATAAAATAAAATACTAATTGGAAAAGAATAAAGTTTCGATTCGGAGAGTTTTACTTGGGCAGAAATATGATAGAGTATGTGCGATGGCAAGTATGTTAGCAACTGTAGCATGGCATAATATGCAGGGTATATCCTAGACAGGCAGCTACTATTCAGAGTATCTATATATATATACTCCTAGTCAGGCACTTTCTATTCAGGGTATTTCCTAGTCACGCACTTTCTATTCAGAGGGTATTTACTAGTCAGGTACATTCGATTCAGGGTACCTATGAGTCAGGCAGTTTCTATTCAGAGGGTATTTCCTAGTCAGACAGTTTCTATTCAAAGTATCGATATATATCCTCCTAATAGGGCACTTTCTATTCGAAGTATCTCCTAATCAGGCACTTTCGATTCAGGGTATCTATGAGTCAGGCACTTTTGATTCAAGGTATCTCCTCGTCAGGCAAATTCTATTCAGAGGGTATTTCCTAGTCAGGCAGTTTCTATTCAGAGTATCGATATATATCCTTCTAGTCAGGCACTTTTGATTCAAGGTATCTCCTAGTCAGGCACTTTCGATTCAGAGGGTATCTCCTAGTCATGCACTTTCAATGAGTCTACCTTTAAAGCATATTCTGTTTTCAAATCATTGAGAGATAATCAAAAGTTTGCACACTTTATAAACTAACTTTGACGAATTAAAGTAAATTGAAATTGCTTTTCCATTTATTTGAAAAGTAATTTCGTGCGTTTATTTGTGCTCATATTGAGGCTGCAGTAATTTAAATAAGAGAACCCATAAATGCATATAATAATAATAACATTTTATGCTTTTTATAACGCTGACAACTTGGCGGGCATCGTCAAACCTCATGTGCTGTGCATATATATAGATATATATATGAGAATACTATATATGTATATGTGTGTGTGTGTGTGTGTGTGAGGAGTATTTCGCCTTTCTCTCGCGTTGTCACCTGGCCAGAAGCAGTGGCAGTGCCCCCTGCCCCCCCCTTCCCAGCTGACTGCTCGTAAAGCGCGTGTAATTCCGTTAATACCAATTTCAACGCTTACAAATTGCGCATACGACGCGTGTGGCATGGCAAGCTATGGCGCGCTGTGTCCTACGTAACACATTTTGTTGTTTTGCTGCTGCTTCTTCTTCTTCTTCCTTTTTACCATAGCAAATGGAAATTTCAATACGTCAGCAACGGTAACCGCGCGGCCACACCTCTCGACACACGGCAACGGCAACGACAAGACGATGTAGCCAACCCTCCTCGATGTTGCGTTGACTGTTGTCATATGTCTTCCGGTGCTTATTGACAGACGTGGGTGCCAAATGCTCTCCGTGGGCAATATGAATGTGTCACATAACTATTCCCAATGCCAAAACTTTAATTAGCGCCTGCCCTATGCGAATTGACAACGACATTCGACGCTCACTCACAGTCGTTCGAGCACATACAAATTAAATGCGATGTGCGCCATTACAGGCCGTTAATATTGGCCAGCCACAGCATGAGCGAACTGAATATATACTCTCTATGCAGTGTTATGAAGCATATACATTTGCAGTTGCTGCTGCTTTTAAGCTTGGTATTTGCAAATGCAATACAAATGTACTTCATGCTTGTGTTGTTATATATATGTATTTTTGTATATATGCATACATATATATGTATATGTATTTCTATTATTTTTTTTTCAATGCATGATTTATATTTAAAGCGCTTTTTGCAAAGGCTTCACATTTTATTTATTTATTTTATTTTTATATTTAGTAATTTTTAGAAATATGTTTCAAATAGTTTTTTTTTTTTATTATTTTCTTTTAGTTTTTTTTTTTTAATTTTATATTTATAATTTTTTTTAGAAATACTTGTAAAAAATTGAATTTAATTCATATATTTTTCCTCTTTTAAATACAAGTATTTTTTATTTTATATTTTTAATAAAATTTAATAACATTTTTTAAAATTTTTTATTTATAAGCATTAATTAATGAATTAATTAGTTACATATTATTTAAGTATTTATATTATTTATTTTTTATTTATAATTTTTTTAAATAGAATTAATTCATATATTTTTTCTCTTTTTAATAAAACTATTTTTTATATATTTTTAATATTTTAAAAATGTATTATTTATAAGCATTAATTAATGAATTAATTAGTTACATATTATTTAAGTATTTATTAATTTTTTATTTTTTAAATATTAATAAAGTATTCATTAATGTATTTATGAAATTTTTATAATTTTGAAGATATTTTAAACTATTAAAATTAAATATTAAAATGTCAAAGAAAATTGAATAAATTTTAAGAATTTATTAAATTCTAATGTGTAAATTTTAAGAATTAAATAAATTTCAAATTCTAAATTTTAAGATTTTATTAAATTCTAAATTCTAAATTTTAAGAATTTATTAAATTCTTAAAATTAATTTTTTTTAATATGATAATATTTAATTTTAATAGTTTAAAATATCTTAAAAATTAAAAAAAAAATAAATGCTTTAAAAATTTAAATGAACATACATGTTTAAAGCATTTTTAAATTTAATTAATTATAATATCATATAATTATAATTTTAATTATAAAAAATTTGATATTCAATTATTAGAAGTGTCTGCTTTAGTATGTACAAATGTATTAAGATTTTTTAATTTAAAAAGAATATATTTATGAAATTTGAATAATAGTTTTATTATAATTTTTATTATTATTACTTGTTTGCGCTAAAGAAGTAAACATTGTAGAAATTTCCGTCTCAACATTCTACAAATTGGAATTATGCAATATTTGAAAGTGAGCTAAGCTGCCACATACTAACAGGGTATTGTCTAGTCGAGTTGGCTGACATTTGCAGAGCATGTAACATGATTTAAAACACTTTTTGCATGGGCAGGGTTGAAGGGTGTAAAGGGTGTAAAGGGTGTAGCCGGTCGACTCGATCGATACAACAACTAGAAACTATTTATAGAGTAAGTCAATTAAAGGCGATTGCGTTGCGAATGGGGTTTTTCAGTTTTTGCGACTGAGCACCCGAGTGAAATACAACAATAATAATAACAATAATAATAATGAATGATAGCAATAATCAAAGCTAAACGAGTACAATAAAGAGAGCAAAGAGAACAACAAGCGTGTTTCACAACAACAATAACAGCAGCAACAAGTTATCAAAGAAACGTAACAAGTTTATATATGCATACATCTATATATATACAAAGATATATATATCTATAAAGCCAACAACAACAACAAAATGTCGGTCGACTTGAGTGTGCAACAGGAGCCGACCATATCCGTGATAACCACAGTGCCGGTGGCACAAAATGGCGGCGAAATGGATGCCCTGCTGCTGGGCCGCATTGGGGTGAGTACAATAAACAATAAACAACAAGAACAAGAACAAAATGCAATTTGCAAAAAAGTAGCAAGAGCTAAACAACAAACGACAAACACAAACAAACAAACAAACAAACAGCTTACTGAAAGCAATACAAATACTTGAATATTTCACAACTAAACTTAACTAAGTAGCAAAATGCGTGACATCTAGATCAGATATATATATATATATATATGTATATATACATGCCTGTATTATGTATATATCTATATAGATATATGTATTTATTTGTTGCGCTCACAACTTTCTCTCTAGCTAACAAATTATTTGACTTGGCTTTCGCATTTCCACTTGTTCAACATCTTCAGTTATGCTTCGTCTCATACAACTTGGTATTTTTCTATGGTATTTTTCTATGGCAAATACTAGCTGCAGCATTTTCGATTTACCATTTCACACATCTATATAATCCCATTACGATTTACAATTTCTTTGTGCCCACTTAGCTTTCTATCAAATTTAACTCTTAGCTTTAACTTCTAGTTCCTAACTGACTAAGTTTGTAGTTGCAATAGCTCGCTGCTAGCATACGTATGCTATATGAACCAACTACTAACACCTTTACTCTGCCTCTACTATATACTTTATATATATATAAATCTATATATATATATGTATATTTCTATATATTTATTTGATTGCCAATTTGCTTAGCTTTCTTCGCACACGCGTAAGTATCGTAGTCATTAATGAATTGTAAACGATTCCATTATCAGCACAGCCAGCCACGCCCACTACTGCAGCTAAGGTATATATATAGATATCCAAATATATATATTTGTATATTCATGGTATAAATTGTAATCAATCATTGTATTTCAATTTAGTTGCCTGCGAACTTCGCAACAATTAAGAAATTTGAATTTATTTTCATTTTCATTTTCCTTTTAATTTTTTCCTTTTTCGTTTCATCTTTTGAGAGTGCCAAGTTTTTCTATGAAAATTCAATTCTTGCTAATTGCGCTTTGCATCACAAAACATGGTCTTAAGCCTTCACAACTACATCAATGACGTCAATGGCTAAAAGGTAACGAGTTTTTACACTTAATCTTTATCGCTAATAAGTAAAGTGCCTTGAGGAAGCTCATTAAACTGTATGGAAAGTGTATTTCAGCTTTGTCAGCAAGTAGAATAACAATAAATGTAAGTAAATGATAAATAATACAGTTTTTTACTATAAGGAAAGCAAGGATTGTGCACAATGAATGCATTTATTGTTAGGCATATATGCAGTCAGCTTTCATATGCTATAATATAAGTTAGTATTAGTGTATATTAAAAGAATAGATGCTTTGCATTGATATATTGAAGATATGAGCAAGGCATCCAAGGCTAGCGCAGTGAGGGTAAAATTTCTATTTATTTGCTGGAATATACGATTGTTGGAATTTTCTTTTTATTTATTTATTTTTTGTGCAAAGAAGTCACTGATTGACGTTATAAGCAACAGCTATAATGAAAGACAAGAAAAAATACAAATAAAAAAAAAATTAAGGAAAGCATTTATTTTTTGTATATGGTATATACATCTAGCATAAATAAATGCTTTAAATATATTTGAATATATTTAAAACATTTTTTAATAAGGCATTTGTTGAAGAACTTTAAATAAAATAATTATATATATAAAGAACTAAATAAACTTCTTAAATATAGATTTCAAACATTATTGAATAAGAAGTTAAAAAAAAAAAAAAAAACTGTAGTTAAAAGTAATTTCATAAATAAGTAACTAAATCAGTGTCTTTGATATATCCTTAAAAATGTATTTAATAAGAAATTGTTATAAGAACTGTAGTTAAAAAAATTCGATATATTATGAACAATATATATTCATTGTCTGAGACATAATGAACATATCAATTATATAAAATTAAATTTTAAAAATATATCAAATATTTAATTTAATTTTCTTTAAAAGATAGTCAAGATTTACTCGATATTTATATGAAAAACTAATAAAAATAATTTAATAATTTTTTAAAAATTTATTCAAAATAATTTAATAATTTATTTAATAATTATTTAAAATAATTTAATAATTTATTTAATAATTATTTAAAATAATTTAATAATTATTTATATTTTTTTTTTCAAATAATTTAATAATTTATTTAATAATTATTCAAAATAATTTAATAATTTATTTAATAATTATTCAAATAATTTAATAATTTATTTAATAATTTTATAGTTACAAATAATTTTTTTTAAACATAATCAAATCGCAGCAAGGCTTACAGCAATTGCTTACAGGGTAGCTGCTAGTCCATCACAGTTCCGCTAAGCAACACGTTCTCGTAACTGTTGTGCTCATAGATTAAATGCTGACGGATATATACATATATATAGCATGTACACATATAGATATATATATGTATATATATATATATATATAAATATATAGAATATCCTGTTTGTTCTTAAGCTTCGCCCAGGAATTCGTGTTAATTGGAAGCTTAGCTTTCGAGCGAGCGGAAACTTTAGCTGTCATTGTGCTGCATAGCTGAGCTTATCGTAGCTGCCTTCAGCTGCTGTAACTGTTTGCAGCAGCAGGAGTAGCAGGAGCAGCAGCAGCAGGAGCAGCAGCAGTTGGCAGTTGCGATAAATTGCCGTACACTAAACTGCAGCAGCCGTACGTGTGCAGGTAAGTGGCGTCCAATAATGAGCTGCCTCAATTCAATTTAACTCGCACAAAAGGCGAACAGGTGAACGAACCAATTAAGATAAGAGCAAAAAACCAAAACACACCAAAAAAAAAAAGGAAAGTATTTTAGGGTCATTCAAGTTATGCTTTTTTTATTAATTTTAATTTTAAATATAATTTCTTCCCTTTTCTCTCACTCTTTTTGTTGAATATTTTATTTTTATGGCCACTTTCAAGGACAATGCCAAGGGCTGTGCGGCGTGGAGCATGTGAAACAAGCTCATTAAAGTGCCAAGTGGCAAGTGGCAAGTGGCAAGTGCAGCCATCTGATTATGTAAACCATAAAAATGAAAATAGAATTTTTTGGCAAAGCAGCGCTGCCGTTGCAGCCTTTCAGCAAATGGCGATGGAAAGGAAAGGAAAGCAAAGAAAAGCGAAGAAAAGCAACTGCATGCCCATGCAAAGTCGGCAACATGTTCACAATCTCTTTTTTTTTCCTTTGCCCCCGCCCGCCTTTATTTGTCTGCATAGTTTTCTTTTTTCTACTCTCTTGTATAAATTCACATGGAAATCTGCACACACACACACCCACACACATATATGTGTATATATGTATGTAAGTATATATTGAAATGCTTTCCACTTGGCTTTGCCTTCGACTCGTATTGCATGAATGCCTTCAGCTAGTCCCTGCATTAGCTTTGACTGTCACATCAATTTTGTAGCTTCAAAATTCATAGCAAATATCAATTATTAATTGTCATCCTGCATATGAATTATTAATATATATTTTCTATTGCTTTGATATTTTCCTTATTATTTTCCACAGAGTTGTCAAAGAACTCTTTGTGAATGTGTGTGTAGTGTGCGTCAGTCAGTCAATCAGCCAGAGCGAGTCACTCAATCATAAATAGGAAATGCTTTCAGTTCCAGTTTCAGTACGAAAATAGTTGCAGTTGTGCCACAACAAAGCAAATCACAGCCTGGAATGTAATATGCTATTTATTTTCTATATGTTTTCTTCCTTCTCCATCTCACTCTCTCTGTCTCAGCAAGCGAAGGAAGCCTTAAAAGAATGCGTGTTATTATTTGTCTACTCTCTCAACATTCAGTCCAAAGTTGAAAAGCATTTTTTTACATCGAAATGCCACAAGAACACAAAAAGAAGAAGAAGAAAATACATGAAATAAAGTCCAGGACGAAAAGGGTTTAAGCTTTAGCTTTTTGTTGTGCGAATTGTCGTCAAATATTTAGTTAAATATTTATTAAACACAATTTAATGAAATGCATTTATTTATTATTTTTTATTAAAATATTTGTTAAAGTGTATTTATTTATTATTATTGAAATATTTATTAAAGTGTATTTATTTATTATTATTGAAATATTTATCAAACATAATTTAATTATTAACTTGAGCGTTCAGTTATGCATGAGAGCGAGAGGAAGAGATTGTTGGGTAGATAAGCACTGGAAGAGAGCGCATATGCAGATCGCTTGAGAAATGTTGCAAATGTTTGCTTAGCTTTTCCTGCCTTTTCGACAGTTTTATGAAATATCACACACAAACACATATATATGTGGGTATATGTATGTGTAGATTGTACATTGTGCGACCGCCATAAAGGTAATCGAAATTTTATAATCTTACGCATCGCCAGTTGCGCCTTCAGCTTCCATCTCCCAGCTCCCTAAAGAAATTGCTTCAAGTTCTTTTGGCATTTGTTTGCATTTTGCATATGCCGAAAAGAGGCGTGGCCCATGGGCGTTGTGCAATTTAGGCAGCGTTTACACTGTTATCTAAGCAGAGTGTGCAACAAATGCAACAACTGTCGCATAATTGATGAATCGAACTCTGGCAGCAGGCAGCAGACTCTGCAAACAATTCTGGGAAAACAGAGAGCTGACTGAGTGATTGAGTGACTGATTGATTGATTGACTGTCGCATTGAGTGTTTTGTGCACGTTAATCGAATTAAATGCTGGCCAAGTTGTTGTTGCTGCTGTTGCCATGGTCACACACACACACACACAGACATGTGTGTGTGTGTGGAAGCTGTACAATATGGCGTAACCGTTTGCCTAGAGCGTCAAGCTTGATTGAGTTCAAAAATCAGATTTGTTCAGCGCTCTCACATTGCAAATTGAAATAAAAACGAACGTGACATTTGGTTGTGGCAACAGGCACCCGCAGGCCTCGTACCACACACACACACACACACACAGACACACACACACACACACACACACACACACACATTAAGATGAGGGAGCGAGCGTGCATCGTTGGCATGTAAAATATATCTAACAATATGGCAGAGCAGTTAAAGCTGATTGTGGCAATGGCAGGCAGCTCAGCTCCCAACGACCCTAGAGCCAAATACATATATACACATACATATATATATTTATGTATATATGTTGTCGTATATCTTTGAACGGGTTGCGGGTGCCAAACAATCAAATAAAGTTTTTGTGTTTTACCCCCTTTTTTCAGTTTTTTTTTTTTTTTTACTTACTTTATTGTCAAAATCAATAGATGTCAGCGTTTAGCAGTTGGCAATGCCAATGCCAATGCCTGCTGGCGTTTTGGCCATTTTCTAGCTGTCAGTTGCTTTGTGCTTTATTAGATTTGGTGTTGGCGCAGGTAAGTGGAAAATGTTGCTATCGCTCCATAGATATATGTATGTCTGTATAGTTGCCTTAATCCCTAGTGCATTTGCTTTTATCTACTGCGCTATCATCTTGCTTGCTTAACTTACACACACACACACACACACACAGACAGAGACATACAGATATAAATGAAAGCCATACATATGTTGTTTATATATATACACATATATATATATAACAAAAGTTTTAATATGCAATCATTTTAAAATTAAATTATTCTTTTTCTCTTCTATTCCCCCCACACGCACACACACACACACACACACACACACGACAATAACAACTCATATAAATATATATATACCCAATATACATTCAATCAATTCAATATATACTCTATGTACTTGTGTGTGTATCTGTGTCTATTAAAAAATACCAAAAAAATACCAACAACAACAATAATAATCAAACAAATACTAAAATAATATACTAAACATTGATGATGCAGCATTCGGTAAGTGAACATTGTTAAGCTAATTATATAATTAACAATAACAATTTATATATAGGCAATGCATTAATGATTTATTGACTTTTAGTTTCACTTTTGTTGTTCATTTTTTTCCCCATTTTTTTCACCTTTTTTGGGCCACATGGCGTATGATTAATATTTGAGCAGGCTGAGTGAAGTTTTCGTTTGCTCTATCTCACTCTCTCTCTCTCTCTCTCTCTCTAAGCTCAGTTGGGCTTCTCCCATTGCTGCTGCTTGACTTCAATTTGAATTGTGTTCAATTGATTAATCAACAAAAGCTCAAGCTGAAGCTAAAACTTAAATTATTTAATAAATATGAATTTTCTATGCTGTCCTGAGAAGCAACAGCTGCACTCTTATATATATATTTTTTTTTATTTTTTATTTTTTCTGGCATATTTAATGCGCTTAGTGTATGGCAGAAACTACTCAGCCACGATTTGGGCATTACAATAGCTAAGCCGCTTAGCTGGGCTCACTCATATCAGCTGGCTATCAAAGCAAATGCCTGGGAGTTGAGAAGGAGCAGCCTTAGAATTAGTCAACTGTGCCATGGGAACCACATGTACATACACAGGACAGAGGATGGAGAAGCCTAAAATTGGATTGTGTAAAGATCTATTATAGAGCTGTGTCTATTCCCTATTAACATGTGTAGTAAATGCATGTTCAGGGGGAAAAGGCTCAGCTGTGCCAACTCGAATGCTTAGCAGACTAACGAGAATTTACAAAGCTTTGCAACACCTCAAGTATTGGGTATGATTGAGCACTAGAGTAACATGAGAAAGGATTACAAAATTATTACTCTTCATGAAAATTGGATTAAATATAATCGTCTATGAATATGAATAT